>WNWK01003880.1:0-153621 GCA_009830355.1 Cherax destructor
GCGAGCGATTCGAAAATTGCCAAATTGCCGCACCGTCGAGGGAGAAGCCGGAATCAAGGTCAGAGAAGAGCGAAGGTCAGACGTATCGAAAGGGCCAGTCAGGTCCCTGGTACCTGAAGCAGGTGACGAACCGGCACCAGCAAGAGGTACAGGGGCATGAGAGGTGTCCAAAGAGTTGTCCGTTAACGAGGCAGGGTCAGTACTGGGTGCGGTATCAGGAAGGGGCCCGGGGGTAGTGGGTTCATGGATTGGGTCAGCCATGGTTAGGTTACTTCTTTCTTTTTATTTTTAAGAAAAAAAAAGAAAGAAAATAAAAATAAAAAAAAAGAATAAAAAAAAGGGGGGAATGTGGAGGAATAGCTCCTAGGAGGAATGAAAGGGAGCGCAAATGCCCCTCCGCGCCCAAGAGGACCTCAACACCGCAAGTAGTGCAGATGCTGCATGGAACCCGTGCCATACCCTACCCTTCATGCCAGTAAACCAGCAATCCGGGATAGCAACCTCACATCCACCGAGCCATCGCGGCGGACAAAAGAGAGGGCGGCCGGATATCCGCCACAAAGCATACCGCCTTCGGCCACCACCCCCGGAATCCGAAAGGTGGCCTCCAGAGATACACCCGTCGCCCGAAAGATACCCAAGGCCACCCCCCGGGTGACCGGAGAGGGATCGGGACATCCCCAGGCGATCCAGATTCCACGGCAAACTACACCACCGCCAAGGACCTCAACGGAATGGGATGGACTACGATACCCTTCCCCCTACGTAGGAACTAGAATGCCTGAGGAGAGAAGCTCCCAGGGTAAAACTGGGAAGGAAATAAGGGAGGGATGAGGAGGAGGAGGAAAGGGAAAAGGGAGGATGGGAAAAGGGAGGGGGGATTGGGGGGTAATTAGGTTCGGTCTGAGAAAGAAGACCAAGAGGTCCAATTCCTCAGACCGATAGCCTCTTTACCACGACAAGGAGCCCCCCTTAAAGAGGCCCGGCCAGGAGAACCGTAGCGACCAGCAGTGAATTCTTCCAGAGCTGCTGCATGAGCGTCCTACGTCGCTTCACAGCTTTGGCGGACTTTCTTTTGACTGGCTGGTTGAACCAAGGTACTGGTTCAACCAGCACCTGGTTCAACCAGGATCTGGTTCACTGGTCTGGAGGGTAGGCCTATATGGGTGTGTGATGTACACTGAAAAAAATGTAACATTCCCTTAGCATGACACACACTCAGGTTGTTCCTCAGGTGGTACCTAACGAACAGTCACATGATCATGGTGGTACCTAACAATCACATGATCATGGTTGTACCTAACGAACAATCACATGATCATGATGGTACCTGACGAACAATCACATGATCATGGCGGTACCTGACGAACAATCACATGATCATGGTGGTACCTAACGAACAATCACATGATCATGGTGGTACTTGACGGACAATCACATGATCATGGTGGTACCTGAGGAACAATCGCATGATCATGGTGGTACCTGACGAACAATCACATGGTCATGGTGGTACCTGACGAACAGTTAAATGATAGTGGTACATGAGTAACAACCACTTGGTCATGGTGGTACCTGAGGAATAATCACATGGTCATGATGGTACCTGACGAATAATCACATGATCATGGTGGTACCTGACGAACAATCACACGATCATGGTGGTACCTGACGAACAATCACACGATCATGGTGGTACCTGACGAACAATCACACGATCATGGCGGTACCTGACGAACAATCACACGATCATGGTGGTACCTGAGGAACAATCACATGATCATGGTGGTACATGAGTAATAACTACATGGTCATGGTGGTACCTGAGGAACAATCACATGGTCATGGTTGTACCTGACGAACAATCACATGATCATGGTACCTGAGAAACAATCACATGATCATGGTACCTGAGAAACAATCACATGATCATGTTGGTACCTGAGTAAGCATCACATGGTCATGGTGGTACCTGAGGAACAATCACATGATCATGTTGGTACCTGAGTAAGCACATGGTCATGGTGGTACCTGAGGAACAATCACATGATCATGGTACCTAAGCAACAACCACATAGTCAAGGTGGTACCTGAGAAACATCTGGGGGTTATGGTGGTACCTAAGGAACAATTGGGGACATGGTGGTACCTGAGGAACTGGGGGTCATGGTGGTACCTAAGGAACAACTGGGGGTCATGGTGGTACCTAAGGAACAACCACATGGTCATGGTGGTACCTGAGAAACAACCACATGATCGTACCTAAGCAACAACCACGTGGTCATGGTTGTACCTAAGGATCAACCACATGATCATGATGGTACCTAAGCAACAACCACATGGTCATGGTGTTACCTAAGGAACAACCACTTGATCATAGTGGTTATCTGAGGAACCACATGATTATGGTGGTACCTAAGGAACAGCCATATGATTATGGTGGTACCTAAGGAACATGATCATGGTGGTACCTAAGGAACAACCACATGGTTATGGTAATACCTGAGGAACAACCACATGATCATGATGGTACCTAAGCAACAACCACATGATCATGGTGGTACCTAATGAACAACCATTTGATCATGGTGTTACCTAAGGAACAACCACATGATCATGGTGATACCTGAGGAACAACCACATGATTATGGTGGTACCTAAGGAACAACCATATGGTTATAGTGGTTCCTGAGGAACATTCATATGATCATGGTGGTACCTAAGGAACATGATCATGGAGGTACCTGAGGAACAACCACATGATTATGGTGGTACCTAAGGAACAACCACATGGTTAGGTGGTACCTGAGGAACATTCACATGATCATGGTGGTACCTGAGGAACATTCACATGATCATGGTGGTACCCGAGGAACATTCACATGATCATGGTGGTACCTGAGGAACATTCACATGATCATGATGGTACCTGAGGAACATTCACATGATCATGGTGGTACCTGAGGAACATTCACATGATCATGGTGGTACCTGAGGAACATTCACATGATCATGATGGTACCTAAGGAACATGATCATGGTACCTAAGGAACATGATAATGGTACCTAAGGAACATGATTATGGTACCTAAGGAACAACCACATGGTTATGGTGGTACCTGAGCAACAATCACATGGTCATGGTAGCTCAGTACTTTCATGGGCACTTCCATGAAAGTGTTGCCATCTTATAGAAACACTTGTGAAATCTGTTCCCTCACTTGTAGTGGACGTGTGGTAGTCTCACCTTCCTACGCTTCTCTCAACTCTGATTCTCTCTCTCTCTCTCTCTCTGACCTTTACGAGTTTAGTGCCTCCGCATAATTTATGTATTAATATACAAGTAAATAAATTTGATCTTTAAGTTAATTAGTTACAAGATGTAAAGTATTTAAAAAAAATAAATTGGCCTTGAAACTCCGGAAGGATGAGAGGAGCTGTGGTCGAGGCTAATGCTGATATGAGAATCTAGCTACTTTACTATTCCTATAATAATAATATCTTTATTTACTACATATACAAGGTATACAGTCATAGCTGACATTGACATACTACTATATAGAAAGTCTCTTGTTATGCTGAACATTTCAGGCAAATTAGGTCAGTTTTGTCCCAGGATGCGACCCACACCAGTCGACTAACACCCAGGTACCCATTTTACTGATGGGTGAACATGGACAACCGGTGTAGGGAAACATGCCCAATGTTTCCACCCTTTCGCCGGGAATCGAACCCGGACCCCTCGTTGTGTGAAGCAAGAGCGTTTGCCACCAAGCCAAGGGGCACCATGGATCAAACCAGAATCTCTTTATTTTCCAGACGTTGTTTAACCCTTGCTGGTTTATTGTTCCCCCCCCCCTTAATGCAATAATAATCAAGGTCTCATATATAACATGGTATTATTATAATAATAATAAATAAACAATGTAATTCGGTGGCCGGGCTGTCTAAGAAAGATATCCCTGTATTGGATAACCCAGTTCCCAGTGCCTCAATGCACGCTAAAGGATTAGTGCAGTGTGTGGTATAAGGACCTAATGCAGTTAAATATTGGTATTGAAAATTTGAAGCAAATAAGAAGAGGCAGTCACAAGTTATCAAATGGACACTAACATCCAAATATCTTCAATAAAAATGGTAAACTAGGACAAACACAGCACATAATATATTCAAATCTTCCACTAAGAAGACAAACTGAAGAGGCATTCTCTTGTCTCAAAGATAAATATTCTAAAATGCACCGGTACATTAAGAGGGAAGTCAAGTCATAATTTCATTATCCGGTTATTACAGCAGCGTTGAATTATTATTATTATAATAATAAAATAGAAGCGCTAAACCACAGGGGTTATACAGTTGCATCGTTGAAGACTGAAGTCAATCGCCGGAGACGCTCAGAAATTGTCACATGAAAACCAACATTTAAACTATCAGTTTTTTAAAAGACCAATTGGGACCTACACAGGCCAAAAATATTCCAAAAGTTTCTGTAGGCAGGGCCAACTAGAGTCTATATCTTTAGTATGTACTCACGTAGGTAATTAAGTACGTTTATTTTAAGTTTGGATAAAGATATTCTAAATATTTAAATACCGTCATTAAGAGGAAGTCAAGTCATAATTTCATTATCCGGTTATTACAGCAGCGTGAATTATATTATTATAATAATAAAATAGAAGGGAAACCACAGAGTTATCACAGTTGCATCGTTGAAGACGAAGTCAATCGCCGGAGACGCTCAGAAATTGTCACATGAAAACCAACATTTAAATATCAGTTTTAAAAGACAATTGGGACCTAACGGCAAAAATATTCCAAGTTTCTGTAGCATGAACTAGAGTCTATATCTTTAGTATGTACTCACGTAGGTAATTAAGTACGTTTATTTTAAGTTTGGATAAAGAATGTAATTTTTTTACACTGTTCTTGAGAGCACACACGTCTTCAACACTATGGAATATTAAACATGGGATATAATAAATTCTACACAATACCGACAAATAGATGAGAAAAAGACTTATTCAGCAGTTGGGAATCATTTTTGAAACGTTTCGCTTACAGAGTAGACTTCCTCAGTTAAATACAGACTAAAATTATGGAGACAGCAGAAGTAGTGGCGAGGCAACGATAATGTGAACACCGTCACCTTGATGTAGAAGTCCTTGAGGTGGTCAGTCCCTCAGCCTGGAGGACACTTCAAGGCTGAAGTCTGAAACAATGTGACGTAGAAGCACGAGAATGATGCCTTAAATAATGTCAAAGGTGAGTTGTGGAAAATCCTGAAGACGTCACAAGAGGTGAGGACCAGTCCTGCGTGAGTACTGTGATCACCAGTCCTGCGTGAGTACTGTGATCACCAGTCCTGCGTGAGTACTGTGATCACCAGTCCTGCGTGAGTACTGTGATCACCAGTCCTGCGTGAGTACTGTGATCACCAGTCCTGCGTGAGTACTGTGATCACCAGTCCTGCAGCCGTAGAGTACTGTGATCACCAGTCCTGCGTGAGTACTGTGATCACCAGTCCTGCGTGAGTACTGTGATCACCAGTCCTGCCAGCCATGTACGAGTACTGTGATCACCAGTCCTGCGTGAGTACTGTGATCACCAGTCCTGCGTGAGTACTGTGATCACCAGTCCTGCGTGAGTACTGTGATCACCAGTCCTGCGTGAGTACTGTGATCACCAGTCCTGCGTGAGTACTGTGATCACCAGTCCTGCGTGAGTACTGTGATCACCAGTCCTGCGTGAGTACTGTGATCACCAGTCCTGCGTGAGTACTGTGATCACCAGTCCTGCGTGAGTACTGTGATCACCAGTCCTGCGTGAGTACTGTGATCACCAGTCCTGCGTGAGTACTGTGATCACAAGTCCTGCGTGAGTACTGTGATCACAGTCCTGCGTGAGTACTGTGATCACCAGTCCTGCGTGAGTACTGTGATCACCAGTCCTGCGTGAGTACTGTGATCACCAGTCCTGCGTGAGTACTGTGATCACCAGTCCTGCGTGAGTACTGTGATCACCAGTCCTGTACGAGTACTGTGATCACCAGTCCTGCGTGAGTACTGTGATCACCAGTCCTGCGTGAGTACTGTGATCACCAGTCCTGCGTGAGTACTGTGATCACCAGTCCTGCGTGAGTACTGTGATCACCAGTCCTGCGTAGAGTGATCACCAGTCCTGGTGAGTACTGTGATCACCAGTCCTGCGTGAGTACTGTGATCACCAGTCCTGCGTGAGTACTGTGATCACCAGTCCTGCGTGAGTACTGTGATCACCAGTCCTGCGTGAGTACTGTGATCACCAGTCCTGCGTGAGTACTGTGATCACCAGTCCTGCGTGAGTACTGTGATCACCAGTCCTGCGTGAGTACTGTGATCACCAGTCCTGCGTGAGTACTGTGATCACCAGTCCTGCGTGAGTACTGTGATCACCAGTCCTGCGTGAGTACTGTGATCACCAGTCCTGCGTGAGTACTGTGATCACCAGTCCTGCGTGAGTACTGTGATCACCAGTCCTGCGTGAGTACTGTGATCACCAGTCCTGCGTGAGTACTGTGATCACCAGTCCTGCGTGAGTACTGTGATCACCAGTCCTGCGTGAGTACTGTGATCACCAGTCCTGCGTGAGTACTGTGATCACCAGTCCTGCGTGAGTACTGTGATCACCAGTCCTGCGTGAGTACTGTGATCACCAGTCCTGCGTGAGTACTGTGATCACCAGTCCTGCGTGAGTACTGTGATCACCAGTCCTGCGTGAGTACTGTGATCACCAGTCCTGCGTGAGTACTGTGATCACCAGTCCTGCGTGAGTACTGTGATCACCAGTCCTGCGTGAGTACTGTGATCACCAGTCCTGCGTGAGTACTGTGATCACCAGTCCTGCGTGAGTACTGTGATCACCAGTCCTGCGTGAGTACTGTGATCACCAGTCCTGCGTGAGTACTGTGATCACCAGTCCTGCGTGAGTACTGTGATCACCAGTCCTGCGTGAGTACTGTGATCACCAGTCCTGCGTGAGTACTGTGATCACCAGTCCTGCGTGAGTACTGTGATCACCAGTCCTGCGTGAGTACTGTGATCACCAGTCCTATACGAGTACTGTGATCACCAGCCATGTATGAGTACTGTGATCACCAGCCATGTACGAGTACTGTGATCACCAGCCTGCGAGTACTGTGATCACCAGTCCTGCGTGAGTACTGTGATCACCAGTCCTGTACGAGTACTGTGATCACCAGCCATGTACGAGTACTGTGATCACCAGCCATGTACGAGTACTGTGATCACCAGCCATGTACGAGTACTGTGATCACCAGTCCTGCGTGAGTACTGTGATCACCAGCCGTACGAGTACTGTGATCACCAGCCATGTACGAGTACTGTGATCACCAGCCATGTACGAGTACTGTGATCACCAGCCATGTACGAGTACTGTGATCACCAGCCATATACGAGTACTGTGATCACCAGTCCTGCGTGAGTACTGTGATCACCAGCCATGTACGAGTACTGTGATCACCAGCCATGTACGAGTACTGTGATCACCAGCCATGTACGAGTACTGTGATCACCAGCCATGTACGAGTACTGTGATCACCAGCCATGTACGAGTACTGTGATCACCAGCCATGTACGAGTACTGTGATCACCAGCCATGTACGAGTACTGTGATCACCAGCCATGTACGAGTACTGTGATCACCAGCCATGTACGAGTACTGTGATCACCAGCCATGTACGAGTACTGTGATCACCAGCCATGTACGAGTACTGTGATCACCAGCCATGTACGAGTACTGTGATCACCAGCCATGTACGAGTACTGTGATCACCAGCCATGTACGAGTACTGTGATCACCAGCCATGTACGAGTACTGTGATCACCAGCCATGTACGAGTACTGTGATCACCAGCCATAAACGAGTACTGTGATCATTAAACAAACACTTTAAATTTGAAACTGCTGAGATGTATTTTCAATTTTTTCATACAGAATACCCATTTTTTTTAAATTAAATAGAAGAGACATTCTCCAGTTATCCCAAAGAATCCATCAATTCCGAGTATTGTAACTAAGTTGCTAATACTTCTAGCAATTTTTTACCTAAACACTTTAGACACTAACGCGACGACTAGGCAAGGTGCAAGTCGTTCACAACTGGCATACAATATTAAAAAAACATTTTATAGATATATTTGATGAATTACCATCATACTCTGCAATAACAATCAGAACTTATAAGTTGGGTAATCCATTGTTGATAGTTTGAGGCTGAGCAGAAGTTACCTCAAGTTATTATATAGAAATCAAAATCAGGAGAGGCTTCATAAAAGTGACAATAACAATTGCTCGTCACATTTGCCGCATGAAATTTCCCTTGTTAAAATTTGGCAACACTGAAAATTTGAAGCCGATCTGACACCTATTTAATGATTGTGAATTTTTTTTTTTTCGGGTCTACTTTACATTGAGGAAACGACCGGTGTGGTAAATTTTTACACACACAAACCAGCCGTCTCCCACTTAGGTAGGGTGACCCGAAAAAGAAGAAACACTTTCATCATTACTCACTTCATTATTGTCTTACCAGAAGAGTGTCGATACTATAGTTCAAAACTGCAAATATCCCCACATCTCTTTCAGAATGTAAGCACTGTACTTCCTACTTCCAGGACTCAAGTCTGGCTAACCAGTTTCCCTGAATCCCTTCATAAATCTTACCTCACTCACACTCAAACAGCATGTCAATCATAAAAGCCACTTGTCTTCACGCCTAACATGCTCACACACGCTTGCTGGATGTCTAAGCTCCTCACATTCAAAACCTCCTCAGCTGTGTCGGCAAGTCGCTAGCCTCGACGATCATTAAATCTTTAAGAGTTTTCCCAGAGTTGACAATTTCATCCTCCTTCCCCATCAACACAAAAACGGGAGAGTCAGACCTTCTAACGTTTGCACTGACAGTGAGAAAATAGGAGTCGTGGTGAGCAAAAAAAATTGAAGAGGGCAACATAGTGGGGGCAAACAGGATAATCACCAGCGAAGATACAGTTGCCTCCAGGGATGCTGACACTGCTCAAGCACTTTGAGAAAAGCACACTGCCAGGGATACTAGGGGCACCAACAGTTCTAACACCCCTGTCCCCACTGTGGAACCACTGTGCAAGACTCAGACGTTTACAAAGCAATTATGTCATTCCCATCTGGCTCTGCTGGAGGAAACACTGGAACAAAACCCAAGTATTTACAATAAATGATTAATCCAGTTGTCGGGGAGACTGCAAAGACACTGCTGTCTGAGATCACAAGACTCGTTAACAACTCCTTGGTCGGTCTGATTCCTGACAAAATTTAACCTTTTCTTTATTTGGTTCATCACTTTGTGCCCTTACAAAGAAAGATAGAGGAATTAGGCCAACTACCGTTTCCAAAGCTGCATGAACCGCCTATGTGTGGTTCATACAGTAAAGACGTAGATCAACAACCTGCCTGAGAATAACGCAGTAGTCAAATTAGATTTCAAAAACGCATTTAATGTCGTGAAACGAGACCTGGTATTAACAGCTATACAAAAACATTTCCCTGGTCTCTTTTCTTGTTTCAGTTGCTTACAGCAAGAAATCAATGCTCCTACTGGAGGAGCATGAAATCACTCCATCAGAGAGTGTCCAGCAAGGGGATACTCTCGCCCCATTTCTCTTCGGCACAGTGACCAGTGACCTAAACATCTGGTTCCTGGATGATGGCATAGGGGCGGGTACGAAGGAGTCCCTTCTAGATCTTGCCAAGGTGATGACACGTTGACAGTAAATGAGACAATTAATTCATCCAAATGTGAAACCATATCAGCCAATCAACAAGTGATCGACACAGTGAGATCAGTACTACCAGGAGCATCAATCATTGCCCCCACAAATAGTGTTTCGAGCGCCTCTTGGAACTGATGCCACTGACTCAATTCTCAGAAAGAAACTGGACGATTTCATTGACAATATATAGATTTAAAATTTTGACCAAAACTAACTTTAGAAAACTCACTTAACCTTTCATTAACCCATTTTCTGATTTATGGCAAACAAATTTTCATTCTGCTTATTCGGCACTGGAGACACTTGCTAAATAGGCCAAACACGCCGGTTCGGCTTTATCGGGCCCTGGTGGCTACAGCTCTAGCTTCACACACGGAGGGCCCGGGTTCGATTCCCGGCGGGGTGGAAACATTTCGACGTGTTTCCTTACACCTGTTATGTTCACCTAGCAGCAAATAGGTACCTGGGTGTTAGTCGACTGGAGTGGGTCGCATCCTGGGGGACAAGATTGAGGACCCCAATGGAAATAAGACAGACAGTCCTCGGATGACGCACTGACTTTCTTGGTTATCCTGGGTGGCTAACCCTCCGGGGTTGAAAATCCGAAGAAATCTTATCTTATCTCTCTTATCGGCACGACATATATCTCTCTCCACGTGCACGCGCGCTGTGGCTCTCACGTCACACACGTGTACACGCGCTGTGGCTCTCGCGTCACACACACGTGTACACGCGCTGTGGCTCTCGCGTCACACACACGTGTACACGCTGTGGCTCTCGCGTCACACACACGTGTACACGCTCTGTGGCTCTCGCGTACACACACGTGTACACGCGCTGTGGCTCTCGCGTCACACACACGTGTACACGCTGTGGCTCTCGCGTCACACACACGTGTACACGCGCTGTGGCTCTCGCGTCACACACACGTGTACACGCGCTGTGGCTCTCGCGTCACACACACGTGTACACGCGCTGTGGCTCTCGCGTCACACACACGTGTACACGCGCTGTGGCTCTCGCGTCACACACACGTGTACACGCTCTGTGGCTCTCGCGTCACACACACGTGTACACGCGCTGTGGCTCTCGCGTCACACACACGTGTACACGCTCTGTGGCTCTCGCGTCACACACACGTGTACACGCGCTGTGGTTCTCGCGTCACACACACGCCCACACACGTAAAGAATGGCATCACTTATCAAAAGTGTGTTTTACTGCATTAAGAATTATGATAATTTAAACCGAAAACTAATAGTTTAGAAAAAACTGATAAATTTAACAAAACTTTTATTTTTGGCCTTAATTAAAATGCCTTACACATCAGATTTTGCATATAAACAAATTAAACATATTATACACTCCCCACACTGTTCTAATTCACATTTATAGTTCAATAAGTTTTTATATTCCAAAAAATCCTAACTTGATTCTTTCACAAAGACTAAGACTTATTTACCTCGTACTGTTTACACTATCTCAGTTGATTTAAATTATGTAAGAAAATTATAATAAATATTTTAATTTCTCTTATTCAAGTTTTGACACAAGAATTTTTTTTTAAAGTTGAAATTTGTCTGGACAAAGATGGAAAACTGGTGTCCTTAATTAACATTCTTAAATTTGCTTCAAGATGGAATAGTTGTTGAAATTGATCACCTGAAGATTGATCTCTTCCTCTCCCCATCCCAGGAAAATATTGGAAAAATGGTTAAGTAATTTTATTCTTTGGCAATATATCTCTTTTTTTTAACCAAAACGTTTTCCATGAAGCGTTAAAACAGTAGGAGTCATGGATTGTTTGGGGAACAAGAAGTAATGAAGTTTGATTCAGGTAAAAGCAGGTTCAATAACCTGATCCAGAATAATTCCCCAGAATCAAGGAGAGTTTGCGCCAAAACCATCTTTAAAAAAAAATACAATTTAGATGGGTAGGTTATTTCTTGTTCATCACATGGAGAGGAGAGACACCTCACGTGACTCCGTATGGAAGCTGTCTGTCTGTTCCTATACGTTCTTTGTCTGATGGCTAGTTATGCCTTAAAGTTCACATGACAAAATTGGCAAGTATAGAGATGAGCTTTGTGTATTTTGAGCTTAGCGATACGTTATGTAGATTTTCAATTATTAATAAGAGTTGTACTGTAGTGTCATATTTGAGCCCAATGAATTTTTTTTTTTTTTTTTTGGGGGGGGTGTCAAAAAATAATATAACCTAATCTAACATTAGCTTAGGTTACGTTTTGTTACAAAAAAAAAAAAAGCCTATTCCCCATAAACCCAACCTATAATGTTCTCAATTACAAACCCCACAAAATATGGAAGAATTACGTGACAACACTAAGAGCTCATCTGTACATTTACACAAAATATATCTTCCCACAGCAGCCATCTAGGTGGAAAAAACATTTGTCAGTCATATAAATCCACATTCATCTTCAAACTATATTCATGATCAATTCAGCTTTTAAAAATTTCTCAAGATTTTTGTTATCCACTCAAATGATGTGTGCAGAATTTTTGAGATAAACACTAGGCATGGAGAGATTCATCACAGTTTTGCTGAAAAGAAACTGGTGTCCAATTATTGCTGTTTTTATGAAGATTTTCTATATTCACCTTTTTTTTCATTTAAGGATTACAATTGCTTTTATATATTTAAATTACAAATGATAGTGTTTTGTTTATCATGAGCCAGCGTCTTAACGCTGGATCTGAGTTCCATACGAGTGCTAAATGGGGCGTAAATTAGCACCACAGTTACAGTTTGAGCAAACACAAGTGTTTTTGTTACCGCAGATTAAATCAAGCCTACCTCAGATCCCAGCTAAGCAATGCTCGGAGAAAAATTGTTTTTAACTTTAAAATGCTTAGTTTCGCCCTAAAATTATTATTCATTTTCGTTGTCCTAAGGTGGGGGATTGAGGGAGTGCAGCCCGATCCAGACAACCTGCCTCTATTGCTAGCACACAGCTCACACACTGAGGTCCGTTGTTTGATCTCCAGTACGGGTGGAAATATTAGGACGTGTTTCCTTAAGACACCCCTTGTCCCTGTTCACCCATCAGTAAAATAGGTACCTGGGTGTTAGTCGGCTGCTATAGGTCTCATCCTGGGGACGATGACCTAATTTGGCCGAAATGCTCAGCATAAGTGGCTTTCTATATAGTAGTGTCATTGATGTCAGCTAGGACTGTATACCTTGTACATGTACTTGTAGAAATAGATATATACGCCTATACTCTTAGCATCCACCTCTTTCAAATACAAAACATCAGAACGTCCTAAGATTGCGGGAAATTTTGTTTGTGGTGATATTTTTGTTCGTCAGAACAAGTGCCTCATGACACGAGTGTCAAATAATTTGTTAGATGGTTAAGCATCAGCTGACTTACCGGGGTAGACTTTACACCTAAATTAAAAAAAGGATCATTACACAGTAGCGTCTACGACAATCCTGGTACACATACCTTATCAAACTAGTTTGTGTAGTACACGTTGTAACCTCTACTAGAGTGCTTAGTATTTACACCTGTACCATCTCCACACCCGTTCAACTATTCTCATAACACTGGTGCAGGTGCTGCTCAACATTTACATGATATTCCGCTTCATTTTCCTTCTGACAATGGAAAAAAAAGTTAAAAATACACTTGGACTAAGCAAGAATCACGCACCTTCCTTCTATAACTCTCAAACCTGAGTAAAATCTTGATGCGTCACTTAACAGTTTGCAGGAAAGTTGACACAGTGACCTTAAATCTGATTAATTGTAATAAAATAATTTACCTAAACGATCTTAAAAACTGCGTAAGTACATTAATGGTTTTATCATTAGGGGAAGGTGGTGTGGGATAGAAACTTTTGGTAGCCAAACATTTTTTTTTTTATGGAATTTGACCAATAGTTCACCACCTGAAATGTATGTACAGGTTATTAAAACAAAAGACAAAAGGTCTTAATGAGAGGATTTTAAATTCTTGTTCGTACTTACTCCTACCACTGGGAAGCAGTAACGAGAAATCTCCGTTGTCAGGAATTTAGCTTAAGACAACGTAATAGGAGACGCACATGACACAACACTAAGACAGACTAGCGACACACGTAACGAAGAAATTACAAAAGAAACGAAGACATTACAAGAGACAGATATAACACATCACAAGACATATACATGAACACTGGCAGTGTCTGAATCATTCACTCGCATGAACACTAAACCTCAAGGGGTCTTAATACAATGTCGAGGGGAATGAAAGGCAATGAATTTTGATCCAAGGAATAATGGGAGACAACTCAGTCTCTGACAAGACATCCCTTCCATTGACAAAGCACTCACCTTGATCAAGAGCACCCTCTTCCTACTTTGATCAAGAGCACCCTTCCTCTCCCTCACCTTTGATCAAGAGCACCCCTTCCTCTCCCTCACCTTTGATCAAGAGCACCCTTCCTCTCCTCACCTTTGATCAAGAGCACCCCTTCCTCTCCTCACCTTTGATCAAGAGCACCCCTTCCTCTCCTCACCTTGATCAAGAGCACCTTCCTCCCTCACCTTGATCAAGAGCACCTTCTCTCCTCACCTGATCAAGAGCACCTTCCTCTCCCTCACCTTTGATCAAGAGCACCCTTCCTCTCCTCACCTTTGATCAAGAGCACCCTTCCTCTCCTCACCTTTGATCAAGAGCACCCTTCCTCTCCTCACCTTTGATCAAGAGCACCCCTTCCTCTCCTCACCTTTGATCAAGAGCACCCTTCCTCTCCTCACCTTGATCAAGAGCACCCTTCCTCTCCCTCACCTTTGATCAAGAGCACCCCTTCCTCTCCCTCACCTTTGATCAAGAGCACCCCTTCCTCTCCCTCACCTTTGATCAAGAGCACCCCTTCCTCTCCCTCACCTTTGATCAAGAGCACCCCTTCCTCTCCCTCACCTTTGATCAAGAGCACCCCTTCCTCTCCTCACCTTTGATCAAGAGCACCCCTTCCTCTCCCTCACCTTTGATCAAGAGCACCCTTCCTCTCCTCACCTTTGATCAAGAGCACCCTTCCTCTCCCTCACCTTTGATCAAGAGCACCCTTCCTCTCCTCACCTTTGATCAAGAGCACCCCTTCCTCTCCCTCACCTTTGATCAAGAGCACCCCTTCCTCTCCTCACCTTTGATCAAGAGCACCCTTCCTTCCTCACTTTGATCAAGAGACCTCCTCTCACCTTTGATCAAGAGCACCCTTCCTCTCCCTCACCTTTGATCAAGAGCACCCTTCCTCTCCCTCACCTTTGATCAAGAGCACCCCTTCCTCTCCTCACCTTTGATCAAGAGCACCCCTTCCTCTCCCTCACCTTTGATCAAGAGCACCCCATCCTCTCCCTCACCTTGATCAAGAGCACCCTTCCTTCCTCACCTTTGATCAAGAGCACCCCTTCCTCTCCTCACCTTTGATCAAGAGCACCCCTTCCTCTCCCTCACCTTTGATCAAGAGCACCCCATCCTCTCCTCACCTTTGATCAAGAGCACCCTTCCTTCTCCTTGATCAGACCTTCCTCTCCTCACCTTTGATCAAGAGCACCCCTTCCTCTCCCTCACCTTTGATCAAGAGCACCTCCTCTCCTCCCACATCAAGTCCTTTGGAATTCAGAGTATTTACTCTCACTTGAAATATATAGACATCTTAATATGCACACCTTGTAAAATGTCTACTCCGTTACAATGTCTACTCCGTTACAATGTCTACTCCGTTACAATGTCTCACCTTGACAAATGTCTACTCCTCTTCTCTCCTACAAATGTCTCTCCGTCTACTAAAATGTCACCCGCTAATTCTTACTCGTAAATGTCTACTCCGCTAAAAGACATTCTACTCGCTTAAAATGTCTACCTGTAAAATGTCTACTCCTAAATGTCAATGTTGTCTACTCGTTAAATGTCTACTCCGCTAAATGTCTACTCCTAAAATGTCTACTCCGTAATGTCATCCAAATGTCTACTCCGCTAAAATGTCTACTCCGTCTAAATGTCTACCGTAATGTCTACCGTAAAATGTCTACTCCGCTAAAATGTCTACTCCGCTAAAATGTCTACTCCGCTAAAATGTCTACTCCGCTAAAATGTCTACTCCGCTAAAATGTCTACTCCGCTAAAATGTCTACTCCGCTAAAATGTCTACTCCGCTAAAATGTCTACTCCGCTAAAATGTCTACTCCGTTACAATGTCTACTCCGTTACAATGTCTACTCCGTTACAATGTCTACTCCGTTACAATGTCTACTCCGTTACAATGTCTACTCCGTTACAATGTCTCAGCTAAAATGTCTACTCCGCTAAAATGTCTACTCGCTAGCTCTAAAATGTCTACTCCGCTAAAATGTCTACTCCTAAATGTCTACCGCTAAAATGTCTACTCCGCTAAAATGTCTACTCCGCTAAAATGTCTACTCCGCTAAAATGTCTACTCCGCTAAAATGTCTACTCCGCTAAAATGTCTACTCCGCTAAAATGTCTACTCCGCTAAAATGTCTACTCCGCTAAAATGTCTACTCCGCTAAAATGTCTACTCCCTAAATGTCTATCCTAAAATGTCTACTCCGCTAAAATGTTACTCCGCTAAAATGTCTACTCGCTAAAATGTCTACTCGCTAAAATGTCTACTCCGCTAAAATGTCTACTCCGCTAAAATGTCTACTCCAAAATGTCTCGCTAAAATGTCTACTCCGCTAAAATGTCTACTCGCTAAAATGTCTACTCGCAAAATGTCTACTCCGCTAAAATGTCTACTCCGCTAAAATGTCTACTCTGTCCGCTAAAATGTCTACTCCGCTAAAATGTCTACTCGCTAAAATGTCTACCGCTAAAATGTCTCACTTCTAAATGTCTCGCAAATGTCCTCAAAATGTCTACTCCGCTAAAATGTCTACTCCGCTAAAATGTCTACTCCGCTAAAATGTCTACTCCGCTAAAATGTCTACTCCGCTAAAATGTCTACTCCGCTAAAATGTCTACTCCGCTAAAATGATTCCATGATTCAAGGAAAAAAAGTGTACCTATAATTTCCTTGATCAAGACACTACTCTCCCTGGAAAAATAAACACATAAGCAGTATAATGTGATCCTTTATTGACAACGTTTCGCCCACACAGTGGGCTTTATCGAGTCACAAACAGATCTACCTGGATAAAAGGTACGTGAGTATTAATAGGATGGAGTCAGGTGGAGAATGCTGCATGTGACGATCTTCCAAGTAGGGTGAGTTTAGAACCTTGGGTAGCTTTAAAGAGATATTGGATAAGTATACTAGTAGACCTTCTGCAGTGTTCCTTCATTCTTATGTTCTTATGTGAGATAGCGATGAAGAAGTTTCTTGGCAATAGGTTCAGCTATGTTGTAGAAGCCGTTGTTCTGGTTGAAGTTGTTGGATATACAGATAAGTGATGATTCTAGGATTCTGAGGTATTGAGTGTTGTCTTCTCTGGCGATGAGTCTTGCGTTTCTGTAGTTGACTAAATGGTTGTGTGAATTTCGGTGTTGAACACAGGCATTTCTGGAGTTGTCAGATCTGCCTGCGTACTGGTGTTCTGAAATGCGTGTTTGGAGGTCTCTGGATGTTTCGCCCACGTATAATTTGCTGCAGTCATTACAAGGGATTGTGTATACCCCTGCAGAGGATTGAAGCTTGTCCTGTCTGTTACTGGTAATGTCCTTGATGGTGGTGGATGTGGAGGTAGATACTTGGAATGAGGTATTGGAAAAGTTGTTGGAAACGTGTTTGGCAATGGAGTTGGTGGGGAGGATTATGTATCTTTTCTGAGTGGGGGGAAACGTTGTCAATAAAGGATCACATTATACTGCTTAAGTGTTTATTTTTCCATTGTGTCGGTATTTTATACTATATTTCCACTACTCTCCCTGCAGGACCTTGATCAAGGCACTACTCTCCCTGCAGGACCTTGATCAAGGCACTACTCTCCCTGCAGGACCTTGATCAAGGCACTACTCTCCCTGCAGGACCTTGATCAAGGCACTACTCTCCAATTCCTTAAATCAAGAGCCCCTCACCAGCATAAAGGAACCTCCCTCGAGAGAACAATTCTCTAAGAAATTTAAATGAAGTTATCAGTATTATCTGTAAAAAAAAAAAAGTTTAATATTTCGACATTCACACATCAGGGAAATACATTATTTACAGTCTAACAAAGGATAAGATTATAATAGCTATACATAATGTAATAACGGAAACAAACGTTTGTATTGGAAGGTTTAGCTGGCCGCTGTTACTGGGGCGACGTATTCCTGGCTCAGGTATTTTCTTTCAGGTTTTTGTGTTATGTTAAACAAGAATTGGTAATGTTTTAACATACGTTAACCTTAAACATATTGAAAACTTTAAAATTTCAGAACTTCGAAAAGAACCAAGTGTTGGCACTGGTTTATGGTTTCCGGTATAATGGTCTAGTGACAGTTACCATCACGTTATCAAGACAGTTGGTGTTGCTTGCAGGCACTCCAACAGACACCACAGTCCCACTGGTTTTTGCCTGCCTTAATGAAGCTTCCAAATCATACCTTAAATGTACTAAATTCTGCTTTACATTTCGGGTATTTTCAGGGTGTACCATACCGCCGCCAGGACCACCGAACACTATTTTTAGTGCGCAGATGTTGAGATAATTCCTCCACAATTTTACAGGTGTAAATTACTTTACACCTTGCTCGCTGCGTTCCACGACTTACATGACGCATGCGACCACGAAAATGTCTTTACCTCAGGTCTACAAGTACGTATCTGCAAGAGTTGCCACTAGCATCGCTTTTATTGTGTTATTCAATCATATTCCTTCCAGAATCAATAGTAATTGTTCATTGATCATAAGCTCATTACACATGCTCACCCTTGATTACTTATATTCGTCTAAACCTCAGATAGTTAATAGTAGGTGACATTTTCCTACATTAATCTTACCCTAGTTCACGAAAAAACTAAATGGAGTTTTGTAGTCACCTTTATGGAGCAAGAATAAAAAAAAACGATAAAAAGTGACAAAACACAAAAAGCAACGAACACAACATGCAAAGTTAAAATAGCCAGCTTCACTTGAAAGCCAAATTGAGGTCAAAAGACCGACCTAAAAGTTTGAAGGTTCGTGGCATCCTTGAGGGACGCCACAAACACTTGCATTAACGCCCGCTTCACCTGTCACATTAACACTTCCATTACTGGCATTGACACCATCGTGTGGTGGTGATGGTTCTGTCAAGTCGGTGCAGTGGTTCTGTCAAGTCGGGGCAGTGGTTCTGTCAAGTCGGGGCAGTGGTTCTGTCAAGTCGGGGCAGTGGTTCTGTCAAGTCGGGGCAGTGGTTCTGTCAAGTCAGGGCAGTGGTTCTGTCAAGTCGGGGCAGTGGTTCTGTCAAGTCGGGGCAGTGGTTCTGTCAAGTCGGGGCAGTGGTTCTGTCAAGTCGGGGCAGTGGTTCTGTCAAGTCGGGGCAGTGGTTCTGTCAAGTCGGGGCAGTGGTTCTGTCAAGTCGGGGCAGTGGTTCTGTCAAGTCGGGGCAGTGGTTCTGTCAAGTCGGGGCAGTGGTTCTGTCAAGTCGGGGCAGTGGTTCTGTCAAGTCGGGGCAGTGGTTCTGTCAAGTCGGGGCAGTGGTTCTGTCAAGTCGGGGCAGTGGTTCTGTCAAGTCGGGGCAGTGGTTCTGTCAAGTCGGGGCAGTGGTTCTATCAAGTCGGGGCAGTGGTTCTATCAAGTCGGTGCTGTGGTTCTATCAAGTCGGTGCTGTGGTTCTATCAAGTCGGTGCAGTGGTTCTATCAAGTCGTAGCAGTGGTTCTATCAAGTCATGCAGTGGTTCTATCAAGTCATGCAGTGGTTCTATCAAGTCGGTGCAGTGGTTCTATCAAGTCGGTGCAGTGGTTCTATCAAGTAGGTGCAGTGGTTCTATCAAGTAGGTGCAGTGGTTCTATCAAGTAGGTGCAGTGGTTCTATCAAGTCGGTGCAGTGGTTCTATCAAGTCGGTGCTGTGGTTCTGTCAAGTCGGTGCTGTGGTTCTGTCAAGTCGGTGCAGTGGTTCTATCAAGTAGCAGTGGTTCTATCAAGTCACTGCAGTGGTTCTATCAAGTCACTGCAGTGGTTCTATCAAGTCACTGCAGTGGTTCTATCAAGTCGATGCTGTGGTTCCATCAAGTCGATGCTGTGGTTCTATAAAGTCGGTGCTGTGGTTCTATCAAGTCGGTGCAGTGGTTCTATCAAGTCGGTGCAGTGGTTCTATCAAGTCGGTGCAGTGGTTCTATCAAGTCGTTGCTGTGCTTCTATCAAGTCGTTACTGTAGCGTTCCCCCCTCCCTTTTGTTGCTGAGACTGGAGGCGTCTGCAATCAATCATTTCATTGGAGTTGTTAAGTTGAGGTCAAAACTAAGGTATACAGTACAGGACTCTACACATCCCCCTCTGGTTTCGTAGTTACCATCCTTATCGTCATTTATACTTGTCAATAAACTCAAATTAAGTTGTAATAAACAACTGTCGATTAATGAACATAAGAGTGGACGAGGGGCTCGAACTGCGGTCCGTAAATTGACAGTCCTAATCCTTCCTGTTAAAGAGGCTTGGGCTAGCCTAAACGGTAGCGTTGGACTCTCAATTTGCTGACCGCGGTTCGAGCTCTCGTCCACCCTTTTGTTTATTCATATACCAATATATATATACATATACAATCCATATAGTATATTTAATAATTATAATATATATAAGAAATTAAAATAAATATGTATGTACAGGGTTGGCACAGCACATTTACACGAATCTATTTTTATTTTTTTTTATCATAATTCAGACAGTGGAAACAGACACACATGTGCAACACTTGGGACATTTTATTAAGATGTTTCGCCCACTGGGGGGCAAAAAGTACAATACAGAGCATGGAAGAATAGAGAACAGTGGAGACAAAGGTCGACTGAATTAAGTGGGTCACGTCCGGTAAGTCACTTGCTCTTGTAGCGTGTAGTGCTTTAGAATTAGTTGAGAGAGCACAATTAACATGCTAACACTTCCTTAGTTCTGGGCCAGTACAAGACTGATCAAGGCAACCTTCAGACTATGTCGCTTACGCAAATCATACGCCTTTAAGATTAATCTGCCCTTTTTGAAGTTTCAATAGGTGACCTTGTTTGTTACGGCATATCGGACAAGAGTTGAACAAGGTATGTTGTACGCGTACTTGTGCTCTCTCTGTTCTAGACTACAGGGCCTCTCGCCCACGTTTACCTGGCCGTCTACCCCTCAGGGACTGACACCTGCGCTGGTTCCTGTCGTCCTGGTATAGGTATCTTCTCCCCACAGTTTGTCGGTACACAGATACAAGAGTACCTCTGCAATATGCACCAAAACTGGAAATTTTGCATCACTTGCTACCGACTGTTTTTCATGCTCGTCCTGTACATTCATAACCATTTTGTAGACAAAACGCAAACAATACGCTAATATGAATCAAATGTTTCCGTAGAAGAAATCCCGAGAGCAAATTAATTTATTTTTATAACTAGTGTGGAAAATATTGGTATTTTCCGAAAGTTGTAATTGATAAACTTTCCAATATGAATAGATATCATTGCTGTGTTGCTGTTGGCTTAACATTAATTGAAAAGAACCAACGAATTGACACGCATGCGCGAGATGCCTGGGCAGCTGGGCAGGGAGGCGTGAGAGAGGGGAATAGGGAGAGAGTGAACGACGCGCCTAGCGACCCGATTTCAGGTGACAATGGCGAGCCGAATTTGGAGATTATGTCCGCCAAATCTGATTTAATTACCTCCTTTCGTAATGTGGAGGAATATCCAGTGGCGCGGGGAATTTCAAGTGGGACAATCGGTCCAGGAGGTCCAGTAATCGGACAATAATTGTGAAATAAGGTGCCACCGGCGAAGTGACGCGGCCATAGGCCTATTTGAACTGAGTGAAGTGACCATACGGCAGGATAAAGTCGTACCCTGATGTTGGAGAGTTCATCTTAGAAGAGACTGTAATATATTCGATGAACTGTGGGAAATGGAATATAGTGAAACCGAGTTGTAAATAATCCGGGGTTGATTGCATCGAACGAATCTGGCTTGGGTACGCCATACCCCGACCGCCATATTGGATGTGATTGAAATGAACTAACATATCGCAAGTTATCTACTCGAAATTCAAGTATCGAGACTGTGAATGTGTATAAACCAGTGGGGCATTAAGCCAGGATACACGTAATATGTAAAGTTATACGTATAAACAGTACAAACGGTCGGATTAGTGCGAGGATCTGATTCGCTACCCCGACCAACCACATGTTAACGAACGCTCAGTCTCGTGGGCGTATGAGAGTGTACGGAAATTACCCTTCCTTGAATCGACGAGACAACTAATGCCATCGCGATCGAATCAGATCGCAGGAGGATGTCAACAACGGAACGACTCCCTCATCTAAAGCTAAGTACTCTGCTGCAACTTTGTTATTGGCCAATGATATTGTTATGCACAGTAGATGTACTTTAGCTAGGTCAACGATCTACGATACACCACTATGATGCTGTTAATTAGGTGAGTGTAGGTCATGATGATTTAGCTGTCTGTACTCTATCTCTTCTCCTGAGTGATCACTTGTTTAACTACCCATACAGTCCACTTAAATTTAACCTTATATAATTATAATACATGATCTTCTCAGATTTATTTATACTGGTCCAGAGTGCTGTGAGATAACGAGAATATTGAAGGTACCCCCTCGGTGCGGCCAGGAGCGGGTAAAGTTCTCACATACCTTAAAGGGAATGACTGCGGTAAAATTATACGAGTCTGTCATCTCCCTAGGAGTTTGTTTATTGCTAGTGGCGGTGTCCCAGATAGACTTCTCTCTCACAATTCCCCACAACTAGGATGTTGAGGGAGTGAGGCGTCTGCCGGAGAAGACAGCCAGTATGGAAGGTACTCAGATACATACAACCTTCTCAATATATTTCGTTCGCCACGGGCGAAATGTTTTTCATTACTTTGAGTGTCGGTATATTTATATCAAATTCTATTCTCAATATGGAATGCGTTACCAGAACAACGCCTACTGTCGTTTGCTTCAAAATTAAGTTATTTGACACTTCTCAACATAAACAAATGTGTTATCATTTCTTTAAAAAATATGTAGACTATTAATGTCTTGTATCTTATGATAAAACTATGTTAAGAAAAAGTAAGTGTTGGCAGGGTATGGTGTGAATAAGATTCATTTTAGGAGGTTTGGTTGCTTTCTCAGCAATAAAAGGATAATGGGATGGGGAGAAGTTGAATAGGATGGGGAGAAGTTGAATGGGGTGGGGAGAAGTTGAATGGGGTGGGGAGTGGAAGTGGGACCGCGAGAGGAACTGGGATGGAGAAAAATCCTATTTCTCTCTGGTACGAGATGCCCAACTTCAATCCTTCCCTTCGTCCCCACACACTGGACGTCACACATTGGACGTCAGTACATACAGGACACCAGCAACAGTATTGTGCCAGCCTATCATTATATTCTCTTAAAAACAAGGACGAGTGAGCACGTCACTTGCCGTCATAAATAAAACTAAAGCGGATGATTGTCTTAGTTCAATGCCAGTGTCTTAAGTAAACCTTAAAAAAATAGTTAACAAAAATATGGGCAAATTATTTGATTAAAATACGTAGTTTAAACTACAGTTGTACACAGCCTAAAACAAATTCCTCTATAAGAGGTTTATTGGAAATAAAATATATTTATTTTTACACACACGCAAAATACATACAGCAACATTAACACATACATATGCACATACAATCCATATATACCTTATATACAATTATATAGCACTGCCGGAAGACAGAACTGTTTTGTCATTAGCTAGGATCCTCGCAACCGAGAAAGCCGTCACTGTATTAGACAGTGGTAGTAGTTTACCTCTTTAAAATGAAATATAATATAAGACTAAGGATTGTGTTGATCATGGGATCAGAAATTTAGAACTATAACACTATACTAAGATTGTGTTGGTGTTTGGTGACCGCCCAGAGAGCAGTACAAGAGAGAATGTCACTTCGTCTTGACCAGTTGGTAGTGTGTACGCGTGCCTCGTTGCCTTCCTGTCGTTTACACACCGAACCAAACAATTCCGGTATTCTTCCCTTGATTAAGAAAGGTATGGTCTTCTCCTCAGCACATGTACAGTGTGTGTGAAGTGTGTGTTCCGCGCTCTCAACTTTCTCATCCAGGATGGTTCTCACGTTAGATGCCGCTATAACCTGGGCGAGCATGGACACTGGGGTTTGTGACTGGCTTTGATAAGTTAATATAAGTTCTTGCGAAGAGGGAACACCCGCTGCCTTGACTAGTGCCTCGCCTCCAGCCAGTACCTCTCTCCAGGATTGCTTCATGTCACTGTGATGGTCCTTAGTACGACACAGCTGCAGCGTCCAGGTGACGACGGCGAAGGTGGCAGCGTTGGTAGGGAAGGCACGGAGGAGGGAAGAGTTCAGGCCCCGGAACATGACTCCCAGGCCTTCTTCAGCAATGCTAGTTTGAGTACAGTGCATGATTCCTTTGTATTTGTTGATGCCACCAACCCCGTCAGCCTGTGCCAGCGAAGGTAAAACCATTTGAGGCATTACGGTTCGTTACTTAATCATTAAAGATACAAATATTTGAGAAATATGTGAAAACTATGAGCGACTGATCCTACATGAAATTAGTTTCACTTGCTTCAGTATTATTGAGAGATCGTTCCCTACATATTTTTGGGGGCCAATTTGGGAATATAAAAGTTATTAACAAATGCAATGGAACCCCAGGAAGGTCGGTGCTCATTGCTTAACTGGGTTGAAAATCTACTCAAGAGTAATTAAGGACGCTTGGCACCTATTCACCACCAGCCAAGAATACTTTAATACCTAAAATAAGAATAAGAGTAAACTATCAGCGAATATATACACAGACCGACCTGTTGGTGTATATACACTAAGTCAAGTGCTAAATAAATAGTTCAAGGAGTGTCAAGTGTTCTACTGCTTACCTGTAGTCTTGACTTGACAACGTCCATGGGATAACTGACAACCCAGGACAACGCCCCAGCAAAGCCACCACCAGCGAGCACTGCCAAAGGTGATATACGGTTGTCACTTGAGGCCCAGGAACGAGTCAGGTACTCGTAGATCACGAAGTATGACGCTATACCTGGCACCTGCAAATACAAAGGCACCATCAGCATACTCTCCAGCTATAATAAATTATCTTGGTTTAGAAAGACAGATAGGGGAAACACTAGGACATATTTATAAGAAAACGTTTCGATTCTGGGACCTTGATCACGGTTCCAGGACCTAAACGTTTTTTAATATGTCCTAGTGTTTGATCACGTCTTTTTCTAAATCAATTTGTCGGTATCCATTACCAAGGATTATACAAAATTATTTTACAATATTTTGAAAACATTCCTATTCTGAACACACACACACTACAGAGCCCCACCCAGCACACACACATCCAGGGCACACACTACAGAGTCCCACCTAGCACACGCACTACAGAGCCCCACCCAGCACACACACTACAGAGCCCCACCCAGCGCGCGCACACTACAGAGCCACACCCAGCACACACTACAGAGCCCCAACCAGCATAAACAATGCAAAGCTCCACCCAGGACACAATACAGAGCTCCACCCAACACACAATGCAGAGCTCCACCCAGCACACACAATACAGAGCTCCACCCAGGACACACAATACAGAGCTCCACCCAGGACACAATACAGAGCTCCACCCAGGACAATACAGAGCTCCACCCAGGACAATACAGAGCTCTACCCAGGACACAATACAGAGTCCCACCCAACACACACAATACAGAGTCCCACCCAACACACACACAATACAGAGTCCCACCCAACACACACACAATACAGAGTCCCACCCAACACACACACAATACAGAGTCCCACCCAACACACACACAATACAGAGTCCCACAACACACACAAACAGAGTCCCACAACACACACAATACAGAGTCCCACCCAACACACACACAATACAGAGTCCCACCCAACACACACACAATACAGAGTCCCACCCAGCAGACAATACAGAGCCCCACCCAGCAGACAATACAGAGCCCCACCCAGCAGACAATACAGAGCCCCACCCAGCAGACAATACAGAGCCCCACCCAGCAGACAATACAGAGCCCCACCCAGCAGACAATACAGAGCCCCACCCAGCAGACAATACAGAGCTCCACCCAGCAGACAATACAGAGCCCCACCCACCCAGCAGACAATACAGTCCCACCCAGCAGACAATACAGAGCCCCACCCAGCAGACAATACAGAGCCCCACCCAGCAGACAATACGGTGTCAATCACTCAAGTCTAGTATGGAAGTCAAACAACGACTGTGATCTTCAATGTTCAACTGACTGGTTGAGAGAACGGGTTGGGTTTTTAAAAGGTTTCGTGACTTGATTTAGTGGTACTGGTTTCAAGTCCTGTGTTTATTTATTTAAAAAAATGTAATGCATTTTACTGATCTTCTATATCTAAGCATTCCTATAAAAATTAAAATTTAGAAAAGACTAACGTCTCTTGCGATAGTGATGAATTGTCCCCTGAAGAGTCCTCTCCAACTCTCTGTGGTATAGATCTTTTTCAAGCAGTCCAGTGGACTGGTGTAGGTGGCACAGTTGTTGATGGTGGTGGAAGATGAGGCAGCGACAGATAAGGTCTTGACAGACGTAGCTGACACTTCCGTCTGTAGCTGGACGCGAGTTTTAACCAACTCCATCGGTGACGACACAAATGACTGGAAGAAGCCAGCCACGGCGCCACACACCAACTGTGACCTGCAAGTGACGGCAGTGAGAGGGGGAAAGCCTTAAATTATCTCACCATTTTTACTACATAGTGACAGTGTTCCTACATTATCTCTACTACAACAGTCACTTAGAAATACCAGAAATATAAACCACTAATTCACAAGTTTTTAAAACCAATTATAAAAATTAACCAAAGCCTATAATACATATTTCTTTAATTATACATTAAAACTGAGTTTTAAATAATGCAGAAACACAACACTAACATTCAATGTTGAAAAAAGGGAGGTGAATTCTCAGTACCTGAGAGAGTCTGGGTCATGCAGGTGTTTGGTCATGTTACCGTGGACGCCGAAGACTATGGCGTTAACCAGAGCCACGCCAGCCATGGGTGACGACATGCCCTTGTAAAGTCCACGCACCTGATAGTGAAAGAAAAAAGAGTTAATCGGTTTCACAACCCACAAACTTAAAATGGAACTGAAGATATTTTGATCCTTCCAGACAATTATCAAGGCGCCATTTAGCTGCCAATTATCCTTGCTACAGTATTGTGGCTTCGTATATATGACTACGAAGGTCGTATCTTGTGCACGAATATTTACCTTACACTATATTAAGTAAAAAAAATCTCCATGCTTTCGACATTATTTTAAGCACGATTAAATAGAAACAACGAAACTAATAAGACATACCGACTCTTTTTTGACGGTTTCGCTGAGACAGTGCCAGGTTCCTCTGTAGCGCGGGTTCTTGAAGTCTTGGGTCTGGATCCGCACCTGATGAAAGAACGTTTTCAGAGCCTTGAGATACACAATATAAGAGTTATTGCTTATTAAAGGTTAGGACTGAAGAAATCCACATGGAGTGCTTGCACTTCGGAGATCCACAAGCTAAGTTAAGACAAAATCAAAATGTCCTTGACATCATAAATACCTTAGAATAAGCAGTAGTTACATTAGCGTCTAAGCCTAAATTAACTGCGAAGTGAATTTAAGATTAATAAAATACTGACCATCTTCAGTGACAAGTTAAGGAATTTAGTAATATTTCAGTAATGAATAAAACTTTAGTTGCAGAAGTTTAAATGCTTCAGCAGAAGCAATTGTTTTAATTTCAAATTCGGAATGTCTCACTTTTTCATACTAATTCATGTGGTGTGTAGACACACTTGTGGATATACACACTACATAAACGGTAAAATTACTAAATGTATGCAAACTGATGTATTAATGCCATTTTTAGAAACTATAATATACACAGTATTGAAGAAATGTGCAAAACGAGGATTTTGAAAATCATTAAAGATCATTGTGAAGAAGTTTATTGACAGGAGCACAATTCTACAAGCAGAAGCATAAGGGTTATATTGTGCAATTTGTTCAAATTTCACTATATTCTGTACATGTAACGCTATATGCCAGAAAAACAAAGCTATAAAATACGAAGAGAAAAAAACAGATCCGCGTGCGTACACTAGCACCTGTGCAAACATACGCACGCGGCGTGCGTACACTAGCACCTGTGCAAACATACGCACGCGGCGTGCGTACACTAGCACCTGTGCAAACATACGCACGCGGAGATAAGAACCTTTGGAACCAAGCAACACTTGTTTAGGGTTGGAAAATCCTGTCTTACGAACTATCTCTGGAGTTCTATGACAGACTCGCAGAGATAAAACAAGAAAAATTAGGTTGGGTGGACTGCACAGTCTTGGACCTAATGAAAGTAAACAAGCCATACCACAGGTGGGGTTAGAACCCACGATCAGTGTCACAAAACACCAGACCGACGCGTTAACCTCATGAAAGTGTCTGACACAGTACCAGGTAGGTACTGTGTCAAGAGGCAGGGTTACAAAGGTGGAGTGACTTACTCCTAACACATCAACTCTTGCGAGTTACTTTTTACCCAGGTAAAACTAATAAGAACAAAAACAAGACAGGAGAGGATATCTCCAGCGAGAGTACAGGCTGCAGATGTGTTCCAAGAAACTGTTTCAGAATACGAACATTGAAGTTCATGCAAGTGTAGGCGAGGGGTAAACCGGACACGGTGCGCATGGGCGGAGAAAAGGTACCTGGGTTAATATAAAACCAAAACATATCGCCAGAATTACGCAAACATTTCGGCGGTATTAACAAGATTAGCTAACTTCAGAACTTTCAAGATTTTAGCAAACAATCAGTCAGAAGTTTAGTCATGACATATGCTAGGTCATTCAGAGGATGCGACACCAGCATGACACTCGCACCTGGTCAGGCAAGCGCGAAACCTCAAAAATATTTGGAGACTTCGCCGTCACATGATCTGATCAGCTGATCTCCCACGCTGCCGTCACATGATCTGATCAGCTGATCTCCCACGCTGCCGTCACATGATCTGATCAGCTGATCTCCCACGCTGCCGGCCAACAGTCTTGTCTCTTAAATACATCATTTCAATGAACTATTTAACTGGTGGGATAAAGATAGAAATGGTTGGTGCCCCGTGGCCCGTTGTCCTGGTGGCAAAAGCTCTCGCTTCACAATTGTCCAGGTTCGATTCCCGGCGAAGGGGTGGAAACATCGGACGTGTTTCCTTACACCGATTGTCTATCTTCACCCATCAGTAAAATGGGTACCTGGGTGTTAGTCGACTGGTGTGGGTCGCATCCTGGGACAAAACTGACCTTATTTGCCCGAAATTCTCAGCATAACAAGCGGCTTTCTATATAGTAGTATGTCATTGATGTCAGCTAGGTCTGTATACCTTGTACATGTACTTTTAGTAAATAAAGATATATATTATTTAATAAATGTATGGAAGAGGGTAAGGTACCTAGGGATTGGCAGAGAGCATACCTGGAGTTTACCTGGAGGGGGTTTCGGGGGTCAACGCCCCCGCGGCTCGGTCTGAGACAAGGCCTCATGGTGGATCAGGGTCTGATCAACCAGGCAGTTACTGCTGGCCGCACGGAAACTGACGTACGAACCACAGCCCGGTTGGTCAGGTACTGACTTTAGGTGCCTGTCCAGTGCCTTCTTGAAGACAGCCAGGGGTCTATTGGTAATTCCCCTTATGTATGCTGGGAGGCATTTGAACAGTCTTGGTCCCTGGACACTTATTGTGGTCTCAAAGTACTCGTGGCGCTCCTGCTTTTCATCGATGGAATGTTGCATCTCCTGCCGAGCGTGCATAGTTCCTTTGTATAAAGACAAAGGGGACAAAAGAGTGCAAAAATCATAGGGGAATAAGTCTGTTGAGTATACCTGGTAAAGTGTATGGTAGAGTTACTATTGAAAGAAGATAAGATTTCTTAGTATTTTTAACCCCGGAGGGTTAGCCACCCAGGATAATCCAAGTCAGTGCGTCATCGAGGACTGTCTGTCTTATTTCCATTGGGGTTCTTAATCTTGTCCCCCAGGATGCGGCCCACACCAGTCGACTAACACCCAGGTACCTATTTGCTGCTAAGTGAACATGACAACAGGTGTAAGGAAACACGTCGAAATGTTTCCACCCGCCGGGAATCGAACCCGGGCCCTCCGTGTGTGAAGCGAGAGCTCTAGCCACCAGACCACCTCGAGTAAGACAGTAGGATAGCAGATGAACAAGGAGGCTTTAGGAAGGGTAGGGGGTGTGTAGACCAAGTGTTTACAGTGAAACAGGTGAACAGTATTTAGATAAGGGTAAAGAGGTTTTTGTGGCATTTATGGTTTGGAAAACGCGTATGACAGGGTGGATAGGGGATGCAGATGTTGCAAATATATAGAATAGGAGGTAGGTTGTTGAAAGCAGTGAAAAGATTTTAAGAGGATAGCGAGGCTCAGGTTAGAGTATGTAGGAGAAAGGGATATTATTTCCCAGTAAAAGTAGGCATTAGACAAGGATGTGTGATGTCACCATGGCTGTTCAATATATTTATAGATGGAGTTGTAAGAGAAGTGAATGCTCGGGTTTAGAGGTCTGTTGTAGAGGTCTGAGCAAAGCTCAGACCTTACGAAACAGACAAAGCAAATGCGATAGTAATTATGGACAAGGTAGACTATAGGGGACAAATGAACATATTAGGAGACGGGAGAACTTAGTGCCCCTTAAGCTTACACTATCTTATCCTGGGTTGTTAGCGTTAGATTAAAAACTGACATGATTTGGATAAACCCCCGCACAGCTGAGGAGACCCTGAATCACATGTTCGAGGAAGAACGCTCACACAGCAAGCTAATATGGTTACACCAGCAATTAAAAACACATGAATATTAAAACCCAAAGAAGCGTGCATTCGTGCTCGGGGCATATATGGCTTATTATGCAGATACTCGCACAGTAAACACTAGTAAAACTGGACTGTATGACCGCTGTTGCTTAGGTAACTAATTTACTAATTTAAAGCGGCAAGAGAGGCAGTTGAAAGATCTGAAGAGGATTTAGCAATAAAAAATGTAAGAAGAAATATGTCTAAAATATACGAGTAGGGCGGGGATGGGGGATGGGAGGGGGGTGGAGGGAGGTAGAGGGAGGGGGAAGGGAGGAGGAGGAAAATGCTCAGATTTAAATAATTAATCTGGCTATTTCTTTAGAATGTGTTGGAACATAAGGATGGTGGAGCACTATAGCAGGCCTACTGGCCCATGTCAGTCAACTGCTACACAAATCCAACCCTTTAACCCTTTAAACTCTTTAAAAAATAACACTATCAGTACCAACCTGCTGCTGTAGTGACCAGTTCACTATTGCATTATAACAATCATAATCAAAACCCAAGTGTTTAAAACCATACAAAATGTATTTTTCACATGTCCATAAAGCATCCCTTGTCATCGACCAGGACTGAGCAGCTTTACAAGAAAGAGAAAATATCCCAAACATTTATACCAAAAGACATGCTGGGCTCTTGAGCAAGCACCCTGTGAGGAGTGGCATCCTTCCCTGAGGACTCCCTAGCCCGAGGCACAAGCCACAAGCCCTACCATTGCGCTAAGTAACCCAGAATCTGGGAGATACTGAAAAAGTTCCTGCTGTGCAGCAGACGTTTTCAGTCGAGTAAAAATATAACCCTAGACGCTAGAATTAATTCTGTGACCACCAGACGAAGAGTAATTCACAGACGTCTTTCTAATCTTATTTCCCGGTCATCTGGGAAGAGGAAGAGTGGTGTTGCTAACACTTTCCTAACCCCGGGCTTGGGCCAGGCTAATTGGCTTTTTGAAGAATCTGTAGGTTAGAGGTCTATGCCTATTGGGTAACAATGCCTCTCTTCACACGTGGGCACGAATCCTGGTGAGATTTGTTATAATATAAAGTAGGCCTTAGACAAGGATGTGTGTATTTATAGATGGGGTTGTAAGAGAAGTGAATGCTCGGGTGTTGGCAAGAGGTGTGGGGTTAAAAGATAAAGAATCTAACACAAAGTGGGGGTTGTCACAGTTACTCTTTGCTGATGACTGTGCTTTTGGGAGATTCTGAAGAGAAGTTGCAGAGGTTGGTGATGAGTTTGGTAGGGTATGTAAAAGAAGAAAATTAAAAGTGAATATAGGAAAGAGGAAGGTGATGAGGATACAAAAAATAGGTGACGAAAGATTGGATATCAGATTGGAGGGAAAAAGTATGGAGGAGGTGAATGTATTCAGATATTTGGGAGTGGACGTATCACCGGATGGGTCTATGAAGGATGAGGTGAATCATAGAATTGATGAGGGGAAAAGGGTGCGTGGTGCACTTAGGAATCTGTGGAAGCACTTTGTCTGTGGAAGCAGAGGAAAATGTATGAAAGTATAGTTATACCAACACTCTTATATGGGTGTGAAGCATGGGTGGTGAATGTTGCAACAAGGAGAAGGCTGGAGGCAGTGGAGATGTCATGTCTGAGGTCAATGTGTGGTGTGAATATAATGCAGAGAATTCGTAGTTTGGAAATTTTTTTTTTATATTTTTTATTTAAAAGACATGCTTACAAAAATCAGTATATATCTGCTAATATGCAACTAGACCGTACTAAACACAATATGGCAATCTTGATCTACAACATACAATATCTGATTTACATTCACAATCACAGTAACATATCTTACTTTCGTCATTATCCTCTGCCTTAGAAAACTATTGCATTACACATTTTAATACTGTTAAACATACTACACATACTTACAATATACATATGCAAGCTAAATACTCATAACACTATCATATCATAACAGATTGCTCTTCCTCCAACAAAAATCCTTATTTTGTTCCAACTTTACCCTTAGCCATTTAATGACCCAAGGAACTACGTTCCTGCCTATTCTGCAACTAATAACATCTTAAAACATTATTATATAGACACCGAATTACACATACTTAAGCCTGCAAAAACGATATACATTACACAAAAATATATAAACATCAGAAATACAATTGTAATTTCGTTCACAAAATCTAAAGTTTAATCTCCGAGTTACATCATAAAAAACTTCTTACCATAACTCCATTATATACCTGTCTCCAACAACACATTATATACCTGTCTCCAACAACACGATATATACCTGTCTCCAACAACACATTATATACCTGTCACCAACAACACATTATATACCTGTCTCCAACAACACATAATGAAACAGGATTCTCTCCTATACCCTTCACATACCTGCTACTATTAGATTAACACGTTTCCAACAGGTACATACAATATCTCCTTGTACTGAAATTTATGTACGCTAACTTCTTACCCGTACTTACACACTTTACATTTCAGTACCACACAACACTAAGATAAGTAACTATTTCTTACACAAAAAACGTTATAACCACACTTATGCCTCCACAGTGACCATAATACAAGGCAAACCCACAAATTTCCCCAGATGTATTAGTCTTCAAGTCAGTCACAACGTTCTATTAAATCCATTCTTTCCCGTCACACTCAACTATTTCTATCCTACTGTACATTAAGTCACCCCTCAATATTAATGCGTCATCCGTCAACCCCATACTCCCCCTATTCTTACCCCCACTGCTTAACCCCCCCACTCAATCACTCGCTCTTTATCTTCCCCTCCCACAATAATCCTCCCACTGACATTACACTTAAACATAAAGAAATTCCCGCCTCTCCAGGTGTCTAGCCATTTCCTGCATCCCACTCACCCCCCCAATAACACCTGCAAAGTCATATCTCTATACTCCCTAGATAACAATTCTTCATATCGTCTCCCATACACCCACCTATTCCTATTTCTAGTCCTAAGCATAGCCGCAGCTATTGCCCTAATGCGTTCTCTTGCCCCAACCTCCCTTACCCTCCATGATTCACACACAAAATCAACCATTACATACATTAAAGCCCTTCTCGTGCTCATCCCAACTCCACCCAAATCCAGACTTATAGCCCGTAAGACCCCTATCCCTCCCCCCATCTTTCGCAAAACACTACCCATCCATTCCCTCACCATTCCTAAACTTTCACAAAAATAAATCACATGCATTCCAGTCTCCTGATAACCACACTTGTCACATCTTCCGTCCTTTATAATTCCCATTTTGTATAAAACCTCCTTTGATGCTACCACCCCATGCAAAAACCTATACATTAATTCCCTATCCCCCGATCTCAACTTTAATTCTTTAAACCCTTTCCAAACATGATGCCAATCATACATAGGATATTCACTCACACCCTCGATAACATTCCTACCCCATCCCATTATTTCAATCTCACTTGCAGTCCATCTATGAGAAGTCTTCACTACCATCATCTGCCGCAAAATATCCCAACCCAGCCGTAAATCCCTCCCTCCCCACCATCTACCCAGATCCTTCTCCATCATGCCTACTCTTCCCTCTGCCATTCCACCCCAACGTACAACACATCTTTTAACATACAGACTGAATAATCGCCTCTCCAACCCAATCAGCCCCAGGCCTCCCCTGTCCACCCTGTTCCTAACTATTTCCTTCCTCAGCCACGGCCGACCGTACGCCCAAATGTATCTCATTACTCTCACCTCAAGTCTTCTAATATCTGCTTGTAACAATGGAAATACCACCGCTACGTGCCACAGTTTACTATACACAAGTGTATTGACCGCCACTACCCTTTGTTGCAATGTAAGATCTCCCGGCCTCCACCCTTTTATCCTATTTAAAGCTGTTTGCACTACTTTCTCTGAATTAACACTACGGGAATCACTTACAGTATTTAAATATATTACTCCACATATCTGAATTTCATCTACCATTAACCACCCATGCCTTTCCCCCATGCCCCCCCCCACCCAGCCACCCACCTCCAATAACTTTGATTTGGCACAATTCACTCTCATACCAGTAGCTCCTCCAAACACTTCAATCATACGTCCCACATTACGTAAACCCTCCTCACTACTTACAAGCACAGTCGTGTCATCTACATACCCTATGATTTTCTGCACCCCGCCACTATTCAATGTACGATCCCTCCTCACGCTATCTGTGTCAAACCCTACCAATCTATAGAACGGATCCTGCATACACGCAAATAAACACTGCGACAGTGGACATCCCTGTCGCAAACCTCTGTCCATACTTATCCTGTCTCCCATTTTACCATTCACACGTACTTTCAGACCCGCCTCCCTATACACCGCCTCTACCCATCCCACTACATCCTCTCCAAAACCCTGTCTCCTCATGATCTCATACAATGTCCCCCTTTCAACACTATCATACGCCCTTTGCCCCCCCCTCAGTCCCATCCTCTATGAATTCTCTAATGCATTCGTGTCCTTGTATCATGCTTCTCCCGGGTATTCCACACTGCCCCTCCTCTATAACCCTACCCAATACTTTTTTCAATCTATTAGCCAATAATTTAGCAAAATTTTGTAATCGGCATTCAGTAATGCCAATGGCCGAAAGTTATCCAGAGTTTCCTTTTTACCTCTTTTCTTGACTAAAACCACCACCCCAGTACCTTGCCCTATCCCTATACGACCCTCACCTTTCATTATATTGAACAATGAAACTAAACATTCCTTTAGAGCCCCCCAATGTACCTTATAAAATTCATTAATTATTCCATCTAACCCAGGAGCCTTTCCTTCACTTAAACCATTCACAGCCTCCCATACCTCCTCTTCACTGACAGGTCCTTCCATACTTGCTCTATCACCATCCCCCACTCTTTTCACTATCCCTTCTAATACAATGTCCCTCTCATGCTCACTCACCCGTCCACAACTCCAATACTTTTTAAACCATTTATCCGCATATATACTTATCGCTTCTGTAGTACGTAATCTCTGCCCCTTCACATAGCCACCCATATCGTCCCCTACTTCCACACATGAAATTGTCATACCCTCCCTTTTTTTCTGCACTTATTTAACACATATTTTGACGGTCTATCTCCCATAAAACATCATCTATCCCTGCTTGCATACGACAGACATCAAAACGCTCATTCTGAATACTGCGCAACTTATCCTTTAAAACCCGAATTTCCTGTAAAGCAGATGTTCCCTGTCTCCCATAACACTCTCCCAATAATCCCTCCACGTATTTCTGCAACCCATAAGACCAGCACACCTCCTCCCTGCCCAACCTCCTATAGAACTTTTGAATTCCTTCTTTAGCTACCCTTTCCCACCAATTCAAAAAAGCCTCACTATCGTTCCTCAGTTTTTCCCCTGCCTCCATAGCTCCCTCCACCAATGTGCAAAGGATTCTTGTTGGCCCTCCACACGCAACAATTTACCATTTAATTTCCAATACCCCTTAAACCATTTTACCGCTCCTTCCCATGTTGCATCTACCATAACTCCTCTATGATCTGAAAATCCCACATCTATGATATTAATCCCCACTACCCTAACCTGATCTGTTGTATAAATCCTATCCAGCCTAGCAGCATAATCTCGTCTAAAGAAGGTATTCTCTACTAGCCCTTCTCCTCTCACCACATCCTTTAAACCCACTCCATTCAATACGTCTCTCAATACTCCCAACACACATCCAGCTCCCGCGTTCTGCATCCTTACCTCTTATGATACAATTCCAATCCCCCCCCACAACCACCACTCCTGGCAGTTCCCTCAAAGCATATACTAGATGATCATTCACAAAGTCTTCTTTTATTTTTCTATTAGACTCTGCTGGCATATATACACCAACAAAGCTAACCCTTATACCTCCCCATTCCCCATCTACTCTTACAATCCTGCCATCCCCGCTCTCCTCCCAAGCCATCAACTGAAAAGGGCTAGACACCTGTATGACTATTGCAACCCCACCCTTTAATCTCCTAGTTGAACCAGCAAACACATCATACCCTCCACACGCAAGTCTCTACCAATCTTAAAGTTATGTTCCTGCAGAAAACCCACTTGTATATCAAAACGTCTTAAGGTCACCCCTACCCACTTCCTCTTAATTTCATCCCTCATACCATTAACATTAATAGTTAAACTCCTGAAAAGACTATTGTGGATTTGCCTCGTCTTCTTTGTTGTTCTCTTTGTTGTTGCGTCACCACAGGGGTTCTCTGTTCCCCTACTCTAGCCCCACTCTTCCCTCCCTTGTCCCCTTTTACTCGGTCTTTATAGGCAACCCTCCTTTCCCTGTCTGTGATGCAACCACCAAGGGTTTTTACAAGACCTCTGTGCTGGTGTTAAAATGTCCTCCCCATCCGAAGAGGCTACAGACCTTTTCCTTGATTCACTTGCATATTCCATACCATTATCACTATCATCATTACCTTTTGCACACTCATGCACATCCGCTATGACAATCACATCCCTTCTCATTAACATTTCCACTAGCACCCATCGCTGCCTCACTCCTCATATTTTCCTTAGTCTCAGGGCTACCTTCATCACTAAGCACCGGTAAGGCCTCATCCAACAGATGCCCCAGTTCCCCAAAGACAGGCATGGGCTAACCACCTCTGGAATGTCCTCCACCACTGTCTCCTGTGGTTGATCCACCACTGACACCTGTGAGTGATCTTCCACAGTCACCTGTGGTTGATCCACCACTGTCACCTGTGATTGACCCACCAATGCCTCCATAGGTAGCGTTCGACAGGTATCCATACTATTCTCTACAATTTCACTCCATTTCTTCGCACCATGAGCAGGTCCTCCCTTGACTTCTCAGGATCCTCCTCTCCCAGTAGATCACTGTTCATCTGTGTCACCACACGCTGTTGTACCCTCCGAGGACACTCGCCGCCATATGATCATATGCTGCACACATACGACACGTCCTTCTTTGCCCTGCATACGTAACATACACTTGTGTCTTGAAGTCCGGTAGTACAACATACGACGGGATAGGACGCCTGATGGTCATTTTCAGCGAGTAAGAGCCCTCTAGGAGGCCCTCAAACGGCCCCCTCTCGCCATTTTCCAACATTCGCTGCATGAACAATACCGTAATCCTTGAAGACGTCCATCAAATCCACAGAATCCGATTCAAAAGGAACATTACGCACTTTAATCCATGTGTAAGTCGTGAAACGTCCCTTAGTCGTACCTCCATACTGCTGGTAACTGCATAGACCCGATCGTGATAAGTGTCAACCAAGCGCTCATACTCCTGTGTCGATGACAACTTGATAAACACTCTGCTCATTCCATTTAACGCCACTCCATACAGGTCTCCGATGTCTAAATGATAAACATCACTCAGGATTCGTTGCAACATCGTAGACACCGTTTCAGGTTGCAATGTCCCCTTCACCAACTCCAAACACACAGTGTTGATACGGCGTCTGCTTGATTCGGCCATGTTGTAGAAAATGTAAGTGCTACTACTTGCCACCAGGAGGCAGAGCACCACGTCCGCACAGTACAAAGGCTGCGCAGGGAGTCCCGACTTTGGAAATTAGGAGGTGCGGGATTACTAAAACTATTATCCAGAGAGCTGAGGAGGGGTTGTTGAGGTGGTTCGGACATGTAGAGAGGAAGGAACAAATAGAATGACTGAGTGTATAAATCTGTAGTGAAGGGAAGGCAGGTTAGAGGTCGGCCTAGGAAAGGTTGGGAGGGGGTAAAGGAGGTTTAGTGTGCGAGGGGCTTGGACTTCCAGCAAGCATGTGTGAGTGTATTTGATAGGAGTGAATAGAGATACAGTGGTACCTCTACTTACGAGCAGCTCAAAACTCGAATAATTATGTAAGTGTATTTTTGTAGGTGCTTTTGTAAGTGTATTTTTGGGGGTCTCAAATGGATTAACCTAATTTTCATTATTTCTTATGGGGAAAAATTCCTTTGGTATCGGCACTTTAATAGCCGACTGGAACGAATTTTGCTCGTAAGTAGAGGCACCACTCTATATGGTTTTTAATACTTGATGTGTGCGAGGGAAAAGTTCAATAGATAGTAGTAGTGAAAGTATGAATGTATGGTGATGATAGTTTGTTGGGCAGTCTGCTTGTTAAGGTAGGGTGAGTGACTAGCTCCCGCTATTCCATCCCCCCTTTTTCACCCGGTGGGAGATGACGTGTGCGTCTCCGACCTGTGGATAATCACTTGACTAGCGGCTCCCAACGCATCTGTAAGTATTCGTCCTGCTCCTGTCTTATTTTGGGTTTGTCTTAAGAGCTTCACTCTTATTTTGGGGTTTTGAACTTAAGTTATTCCTGCCTTGAGTTGAATTTTCAGTAAGATAGTTTGATCCTCACCATTTCTTTTAAAGTCTGTATGCCAACTGTGTGAGTAATTTATGAAGTGTGTAACTGTGTTGTTTTTCATTCTAGCCTTGATTGCCGGCTAGTCATGCGGCACATGCAGTCATTGTTTGCTGGAGATAGACCTCACTAGCGTCAAGAGACATCCCTAGACCTATCTACCTACACTGGTCCGACCCCCACCCTTCCACCGGTAACCAAAACCCAGGCAGCTACCTTTAACTGAGCTACACACCACTCTCCAAGTGGTGACTACACAGCGCTCCTGGTGGCTTGACTGGTTACTTGAGTCTCAACATATCTTGTGGAAACCTTCGTTTGTTTAGTCACGCCCAGATGTGACCCCCCCCCCAAATCAACAACGGCTTTGAGTGCCAAGAATCATCCAAAGCTCTGTGTCAACAACATCGACAACACCATTCTACACCCAACATCTGTATATAAATTAGTTTTGAGTCACGTATTTATATATTTCATTTTTCTTCAAGTAGGATTAATTTTCATGTTTAATTATTTTACATTATTGCCTGAATTCTTATAATAAAAGTGTTTATCTTCTAATGTTATGTTTTCCATCATTTATTTACATAAGGAGGAGCCAGCCTTGTCAAATACTTACTTAGGATCTGACAGGGCTGAGTAAGCCTTCACAACGTGCTGTTGGAGTGTGAGCAAAGTAACATTTATGAAGGGATTCAGGGAAACCGGCAGGCCGGACTTGAGTCCTGGAGATGGGAAGTACAGTGTCTGCACTCTGAAGGAGGGGTGTTAATGTTGCAGTTTTATAACTAGTGTAAGCACGCTTCTGGCAAGACAGTCATGGAGTGAATGATGGGTTTTTCTTTTCCGGAACATCCTGCCTTGGTGGAAATCGGCCGATGTGTTAATAATTATATGTTGTGCGGAGTAAGTAAAACTGGTCAAGTAGTAAAAACTCTTAAAAATCAAGTCCTTTCTAAAATTTTCTCTTATACATTAATTTTTTTTCATTTATGTTAATATAAAAATGAACATAGCGTAAACGAGAGTAACGTGGCAATTATCAAAAATTCCGCCAGACTCCGCTATGACATAAGTAATTTTACATAATTAAATTGCCAGTGATATGGAAGTCACTGGCAATTATGGAGTATCATCCACGAAAACTGATCCGTTTAAAGGGACGAGAAAAGAGACCATTAAAATAAACATGGCTCATTAAAATAAACTCATTTAAAGAAAAAAGCATCTGTAATTACAAGGAAGACTGCCTCATTTATTCATCCCACATGATTCTCAGGCAAACTCTGGTTCCACCTAAAGAAAATGCAGGAAAAATATGCCCTAATTCCTCTGTGTGGCACTACATTTAAGATAGTTTTATGCATTCGTATAAGAGCCCAATTTTTAATAATGCATGTAAAATTACTTATCACAGCGGAGTCTGACGGAATTTTTTATAATTGCCACGTTACTTTAGCTTAGGCTACTATTACAATATCTGTGGGATTTTTTCTGGCTATGGGTGCTGGTATGTCCAGCCACCCAATCATTTATGTTTGGAGACTGGACATGATAGTCCTTGAATATGACACTAATACGGTATATTTATCTATCACAATTGATCTAATATGACATAATAAACAATATTAATAACATAGAAACATGACATATACGTACTCTAGAATGAATAAATATGTCATGAGTGATGTTGTGTTGTTGGGTGTATAAGGGCCACTGGAGCATAAGCCTTACATAGTGGTGGTGAAGGCAGCAGCAGTGTTGTCAGTAGCCCTATATACCTCCAACAACATTGGAGGAGTTAGTTTCGTGCCGTCCTTTTTCTAACGATTAATCGCCGAACTTACTTGCTTCATTGTTAATGCTACAATTTAACGCTGGCTGGAGCTATAGCCTTTATCGACTCTTGCTGCTTTAATATCGTACATATCATAGAATCACTGAAAAAGGCACATTCTTCCCCCTCTCTTCCTCCTCCACTTTGGTACTCTGCTACGAGTTCTTTCTTGAATTCTATAGTCTTTCTCACCTTTACGAAAGGGCTGGCACTAGTACAATATTTTACGATGTTTTCATGTGTTTTATGATTGTTCATGGTTCAATAGGTTAAGGAAGCAGTATTGTTAGGCTAAGTAAATGCTATTATATTTCCCTACCAAACATTCGCAAATTTTCAACATTCACGAGGTTTTTGATCCCCTAACCCTTGCGAATGTGGAGGGAGACCTGTATTTACATACACATACACACAGTAGACCGTCGGTTAAGATGGTAGTTAGGTTCCTGAAAATGCAGTGTTAGACAAATGTGTGTTAAAGGAACAGAAGAACATATGGGAAAAATAGGGTTATGTTCCTGGGACACCCAAAAAAACAAACTTACTTTTTTTATAGGTCTCAAAATCTTTCAAAAATAAAAATGATAATGCAGTTGATGTTCATTATTGTTACAAATGTTTTTCTGTTGCTTATGGCTAAATATGCAACAGAAATATTTCTTACCTTAAATTGTGGTTGCCAATATTTGTCGATGATTGTGAAGGAGGGATTGGAGAGGCATGCTGTGGCCCATCTGGGCTGAGGTGGATGGTAGTCCAGTCAATCGAGTCAGTAAGTCAGTCAATCAAGTGAGTACAGTCATTCAAGTCAGTAAGTTACTCATTCAAGTCAATCAGTAAAGCCATTCAGTAAATTAGGTCAGTCAATAAGTCATTCATCCAGTTAAGGTGCTGAAATTTTTTCCCTACCGAGAAGCAGAACCGTTTAAATTGAATTTTACGAAGTGTAAACGAAAATATGTAGCAATTTGACAATAGTTTAACGGAGAAAACATTTTAAAGGAAACCGTTTTAATCAATGGTCATACATATTTTTATTAACACATTGGCCGTTTCCCACCAAGGCAGGGTGGCCCGAAAAAGAAAAACTTTCACCATCATTCACTCCATCACTGTCTTGCCAGAGGCGTGCTTACACTACAGTTATAAAGCTGCAACATTAACACCCCTCGTTAAATTAGACACATATGCAACACTTGGATATCTTTATTGAGGAAACGTTTCGCCACACAGTGGCTTCATCAGTCCATACAAAGGAGAATCGTGAAGAACAGGAGGAGTGTGAGGTTGTCAGGCCCTCAATCTTGAGACGATGTTGTCAGTCCATCAATCTTGAATAGAATAACAGCATATGAGCAGAGGAAGCTTATATACTGTAGACAGGAGAGGTGCAGCAGTTGTAGGAGGTGTCACATTTGTTCAATGTGGAAGTAGGTCGTGCCCAAGGAATAGGCAAGCGAAGAAATCCCTGTATTAAGATACCAAGATGTTGCAGTGTCAGACAGGATGTGAATGAATGGTTCAGAGAACCGACGAGAACCTCAAGATTGAGGGCCTGACAACCTCACACTCCTCCTGTTCTTCACGATTCTCCTTTGTATGGACTGATGAAGCCACTGTGTGGCGAAACGTTTCCTCAATAAAGATATCCAAGTGTTGCATATGTGTCTAATTTAACAACTCGTCGGTTCTCTGAACCATTCATTCACATTAACACCCCTCCTTCAGAGTGCAGACACTGTACTTCCCATCTCCAGGACTCAAGTCTGGCCTGCCGGTTTCTCTGAATCCCTTCATAAATGCTACCTTGCTCACACTCCAACAGCACGTCAAGTATTAAAAACCATTTGTCTCCATTCGCTCCTATCTAACATGCTCACGCATGCTTGCTGGAAGCCAAGCCCCTCGCAAACAAAACCTCCTTTACCCCCTACCTCCAACCATTCCTAGGCTGACCTCTACCCCACCTTCCCTCCACTACCGATTTATACACTAAGTCATTCTATTTTATTCTATCTACTCTACATGTCTGAACCACCTCAACAACCCCTCCTCACCTCTCTGGATATTAGTTTTGGTAATCCTGCACCTTCTCCTAATTTCAGAGCTACGAATTCTCTGCATTATATTCACACCACACATTGCCCTCAGACACGACATTTCCACTGCCTCCAGTCTTCTTTGTTCTAACAGTCACCACCCATGTATCACACCCATATAAGAGCATTGGTATAGTTATACCAACATACATTCCCTTCTTTGCTTCCATGGACAAAGTTCTTTGTCTCTACAGACTCCCCAGTGCACCACTCACCTTTTTCTCCTCGTCAAATCTATGATTCACTTCATCTTTCATAGACCCATCTGCTGACACTCCTAAATATCTGAATACATTCACCTCCTCCGTACTCTGTCCCTCCAATCTGATATCCAATCTTTCGTTGGATAATTTTTTTTATCCTCATCACCTTACTCTTTCCTATATTCACTTTTAATTTTCTTTTTACATACCCTACCAAACTCATCCACCAACCTCTGCAACTTCTCTTCAGAATCTCCCAAAAGCACAGTGTCATCAGCAAAGAGCAATTGTGACAACTCCCACTTTGTGTTACATTCTTTATCTTTCAACCCCCACACCTCTTGCTAACACCCGAGCATTCACTTCTCTTACAACCCCATCTATAAATATATTGAACAACCATGGTGACATCACTCATCCTTGTCTAAGGCCTACTTTTACTGGGAAATAATCTCCCTCTCTCCTGCATAATTTAACCTCAGCCTCACTATCCTCGTAAAAACTTTTCATTGCTTTCAATAACCTACCTCCTATTCCATACATTTGCAACATCTGCCACACTGCTCCCCTATCCACTCTGTCACGCGCCTTTTCCAAATCCATGTCAAAAGCCTCTTTACCCTTATGTAAATACTGTTCATCCATATGTTTCACTGTAAACACTTGGTCTACACTCCCCCTACCCTTACTAAAGCCTCCTTCATCTGCTATCCTACTCTCCATCTTACTCTTTATTCTTTCAATAATAACTACCATACACTTTACTAGGTATATTCAACCAACTTATTCCCCTATAAGTTTTGCACTCTCTTGTCCGATTTGCCTTATACAAAGGAACTATGCATGCTCTCTTTCAATCCCTAGGTATCTTACCCTCTTCCATACATTTATTAAATAAAAACACCAACCACTCCAAAACTATATCCCCACCTGCTTTTAACATTTCTATCTTTATCCCATCAATCCCAGCTACTTTACCCTCTTTCATTCTACCCACTGCCTCACGAACTTCCCTACACTCACAACTGGTTCTTCCTCACACGAAATCACAGCTTCCCTATCTTCATCAACATTCAACAATTCCTCAAAATATTCCCTCCATCTTTCCGATACCTCTTAACTATTTAATAACTCACCTCTCCTATTTTTAACTGTCAAATCCAGTCGGTCACTAGGCTTCCTCAACTTATTAATCTTACTCCAAAATTTGTTCTTATTTTCAACAAAATTTGTTGATAACATCTCACCCACTCTCATTTGCTCTCTTTTTACATTGCTTCACCACTCTCTTAACCTCTTTTTCCTCTCCATATACTCCTTCCTCCTTGCATCACTTCTACTTTGTAAAAAACCCTCATATGCTAACTTTTTCTCTTATTACTTTATACATCATTCCACCAATCGCTCTTCTTCCCTCCCGTACAGTATACACATACACGAGTAAATGAACCATATACTAATCGTTTATGTGACTAAATACACACATGTTTAACATCTGCGTATCTTACTCGTAGACTTTTCGCCATCCAGTGGCTTTATCAATACATGGACATAATATGAAGAAATATATACAGCAGACAGTGGAAGACGACGTAATCAGTTCCTCAGCTTAGGAGCAGATGATGATTATCGTAGCTTGAAGACTCTGAGGCCCAGGCATGAAGCTCTATGCTTGTATACTGGAGTCAGAGGAAGCGTAACAGACGAAGGCACTGTCACGTGGGATTTCCCAGTGGAAGTAGGTCATGGCCAAGAGTTCAGCCAGGAGTTAGCAAGTAGGTTGTGGTGATGTTATCAAGGTTCCTACTTCCACTGGGGAGTCCCGCCTACCAGTCACAATGCGTGTCAGAATAGTTTCTTGGAGTTACCTGAATTATTCAGGTTTGGCAAAAAAATATTAACGCTTTTGGGGGGAGAGGCCCTAGTACCTAGGCTTTATTAGGCCTACTACGGTCCACAGGGGTGCACAAACTAGCCGCTTCGGCAACATATAAAAAATCTAAAAGAAACTTGTAAGACAAGTGTGCTTGCTTAAAAGCAGGGGTTTACCCAAGCATGGATACTGGCGAGTATAGACAATTTTTATATTATCTGTGAAAAAAGTGCCAGTATCAGCCTATACTTTTAAAACATTACACGTGCGTAAAATAGTGAGGGTGTTTTACACACACACACACACACCATTAACAGGTTATCCATGACTGTATTCTGGAACAGTAATAAAAAGCCATCATTGCTAACTATTAGCAAATAAGCCGCTTGGGCCACACCTCTCTAGCTAGCAGTAAACTAGAGCTTCTTCAACAAAATGAACTACCAAAGCACAAGCTCATTCAAAATGTGCCCTATGCTGCAAAAAACAATTTAATATTAGGTCGCATCTCTTATCAAAAACAAGATATTGCTTAGATAACACACCTACCAGCCGGGTTGTGGTTAGTACGTTGGTTTGCATGCGGCCAGCAGTAACAGCCTGGTTGATCAAGCCCTGATCCCCCCCACGAGGCCTAGTCATGGACTGGGCCGCGGGGTCGATGACCCCCGAAACACCCTCCAGGTATACTCCAGATATCATTTGATGGAAATAACTTTGTAATAAAATTCAACTTATCTTCTTTATTGAAAATATTTTGCAAGACAACTTTATGTCTTAATGTAAGACACTGTCTGGTCTCAAAAATGCTGGCTCGAGTTCTATACTGAAAACATTTCATTAATTTTTTTTTGGGTGATCCAAGTTTCTGAGTCTTGGTTAGCACACTATCAGCTCTTAGTGTCACTGCAGCGGAGAACTCGTGTAAAACACTGACATTAAAAATAAAACAAAGAAATTCTCAGAATTCAGGAGCTCAAGAACCGAGTACAACTGGTTTGCTAGCAGCATCAAACAACAATGAAATGAGACACTCATGCAAGAATTTTAAGGAGATTTAGTCGACCATGACAAGCTGCCTTCAAAGAGGAAATTTGAGGTTTCCATGTCAAACGGCGATCGAAGAGAAGGCCAACAAACTTGACCGTATCACATTCTGGAATATATGAGCCGTGTAAATACAATGGAATATCTGGGCTAAGAAGATGTCTAGTGAAGGTAATGAAATGGGTTTTCGTACTAGAAAATTTAAAGCCATAAGAAGTGGCCCAATGGGAAACTGTCAATCACATCTTGAAGGGAGGTTACCAGTGCGATAGTCAACGCCTGCGTAAGCTATAGCGAAGTCATCTACATACAGTGACGACCAAATATGCGATGAAAGAGAAAAGGGTAGTGCTAAAGACACAACCTTGTGGGACTCCCTCGGCTTGAACAAAGTCCGAGGAAAGCGAGGCGCCAACACTGACAAAAATGTCTGTCAGATAAGAAAGCAGCAAAAAAGGTTGGTAGATTACCGCAGAGGCCTAAGGAGTGTGCTTGGGCCAAAATGTTATGCCTCCAAGGGTGTCATATGCCTTCTCAAGATCAAAAAAAAAAAAAAGACTGCTAGGACGGACTTTGTTAGCAAAGGCATTTCACACATACGTATCTAAATGGAGCAAGGGGTCCAAAGTAGAACAGCCCTTGCGAAAGCCATATTAGTGAGGAGAAAGACTATTGTGAGTCTCCAAATACCATATCAAATGTCTATTCACCAATCGTTCCATCACCTTACAGACTACACTGGTCAGAGCAATGGGACAATAGTGAGAGGTATCAAGCCCCGAAGTGGCTGGTTTGCGAAACGGTAGAACAATGGCAAATTTCCATTGTTACGGGAGAACCCCTCACGTCCCAATAAGATTGAAAAGACGTTGTAGAATGTAGATGTTGTAGCATACTGATATGAATATCATCTGGCCCAGCCGCCGATGACCGGCAAGCGGAAAGCGTGGACTAATTCTAGGAGAGTGAAAGGTACATAATATGGCTCCATTCCATTAGAAGAGAAATCCAAGGGCAATGGCTCTTTGGTAGACTTAGACGCGAGAAATGAAGGACAGAGGTGAAGCCCTTGGGAGACATGAACAAGATAGTTCCCAATTTCCGTGGCAACTTCGAGAGGTTCTGCAACACTAACACCAGCAACCCGCAAAACAGGAGCAGAGTCTGGAACATACTTGCCCCACAACTTCCGTACCTTCTTCCAAACCGCATTCATTGGGAAAGTTGAGGTAATGGTAGACACAGTCTTGCCAACAAGTGCGCTTATTGTCGTGTATGATGCGGCAAGTGACTGCCCTTGCCCGCTTAAAATCCAAGAGACTATCCGAGGTCCGATTATACTGATAACGGCCCCACACAGCTCGTTTCAAATGCACCGCACAGGAACACGCAGGAGACCACCAAGGCACGCATGTCTGAGAATGGCTGCCCGAGGTTTGAGGAATAGAACGTAATGCTACAGTCAAAACTAAGGCCGAAAACTGGTGCACCAGCTCATTAATAGAGGACGAAGAAGGGTCCTCACAAAAAGTGGTAAGATGAGATTATAAGTCCCAATTCGCTCATCCAAATTGCCAACGAGGGCTACGAGGTAGTCGGGAATACGTAGTAGAAGTAAGAAGGAATAGGAAAGTGATTACTCTCGTGCAAATCTGGGAGAACAGATCAAGCGTAATCTAGTGCGATTGACAAGGAGCAGATAAAAAGATCACTGCAAGAGAGTGACTGCGAGAGTCAAAATGGGTGGGAGCACCCGTATTTAAAACATGAAGAGTATGAGAAGTGAGAAGAGTTTCCAACTGATCACCACGAGAGTCACAGTGGGACCCTCCCCAAAGATGATGGTGAGCGTGAAAATCATCTAACAAAATGGGCAGCGGTAGAGAAGAGATCAAGAACGCAATATCAGAGATACAGAATGCACAGGAATGGGAGAGATATAGAGAGTAAACTGTATACCATCTATGCAAATAAATACGAGCTGCAGTATAGTGCAGCAGAGAACGAACAAAAACTTGTTGATACGGTATATCAACGCGCACAAGAAGCGCACTTTCATTAAATGATTCGTCAGGAAAGGGATCAGAAGAATGTAACAGCTCATAGCTCAAAACGGGTCGAATGACAGCAGAACGAAGTTTGGGCTCTTGTAACGCAACACATACTGGGGACAACTGGGAGAGCAACACCCAGTTCTCCTCGATTGCCCCTAAGGCCACGAATATTCCATTGTAGAAAAGACATTATGTACAGAAATAAAAATGGTAACAAGAAGAAACGATAAAACCTATGGGCTTTTAAAATCAGTAAAGTCAATGTATGGGGGCAACGGTAAGTGTCTAAGCAAGGAAGAAGTAGAATGTTGCGGAGGAAGAGATTGTTGCGAGGGTCGTAAAAGAGAAGGGGTAGAAGGAGGCGTGTTTGTGTTCATCGAGGGTGTTGTCTCCCCAATATAGCTGGAGATAGCATCTAACGTCTCAGCTGTTAAGGAAGATAACGATGTCATGATGTCAGAGACAGGAGAGGCATTGCAAGTAGAGGTCAGAGTAACTATGGAGGCAACCGAAGAGGTCTGAGGGGGTGGGAAGTATGAACTTGGAGATGCGTGGGGGTAGAATAGTCTTGTAGTGTAACAGGAGAGGAAGGGAATTGGAGGGTAACTATGGAAGATGATGAGAGGGAACAGGGAAGAGGGGACTACACGAGGGGGGGTGAACCTCCACCTTCGTGTGAGAGCTGGAAAGGGGGTAAGAACTAGGCTCTGAGGTAGAAGATAGATTCAACTGTACAGGTGATGGACGCAAAGAAAATGTAGGTCTGCAAGGTCTCAGACTGAGGAGTAAGCGAGCAAGATGAAGAAACAGAAGCAGGAAGTGGTGCGGAGGTAGGAGTGTCAGACGATAAAACCGATAAAACCGCAAAAGAATTAGAAACAGGGGTAACCTTGGATGACACGGACGCAGAGGGAATGGGAGGCAGGAGGAAAGTCGAGGTTGGGACATGAGGAAGTTTTCCTTGAAGGCAGAGCTGAGAGAGAGCCACAGTGTAAGGCCCTCACACTCCTTAAGATAATGGATCTCCTGTTCATTATGATAGACCTGACAACAGAGTGAAAAGGAAGGATGAGGTTCCTTGCAATTGAGACAAGAGGGGAAAGACTACAAGACGTATTGGAATGATCCGCCCCACCGCATACCGGGCATTCCGCTGCAGATCTCCAGAGTAGCGTGCTTATGAACGGTGATTGGTATGTTATCTATGGAAGTGATACAGGAGAGAGCATAAGCTTCTAAATTCTGTACTGTTACGACATGCGCTCCATTTTGAAGAGCGTGGAAGGATAGATTTTGGCCAACGTGCTGTAAAAGAGTTTTACCAATTCCATGATCAGAAAGATAATCAGTTTGTGATGTCATTTGTAAAGAAAAGAATTTTGTCCATTGCGTACTTATTGGCCCGGTACGCAAAGGAAAGGAGTGTCGTGTAGGTCGTTTTTGAGTGGTCATCGACGAACTGTTGTCAGTAGCTTGTCTTGGACGTTTAGGAGTAGTGCCACGGGCAGTCTGTCCCGAGGAAGGTGGGCGATCTGAAAACCGTTCCACCATACTCAGGGAAGCAGGACGCATTGTGAAAGGCGTGCAAGAAGCAGAGGCTTAAACAAAAATGGGTGACATCGCAGCACCTGAAGCAGGTGATGAAGCGTCACCAGCAGAAGGTACAGGGGTATGAGAAGAGAAGAGAATGGTCCGATGACGAAGCCAGGTCAGAACAAGGTGTGGGATCAGAAAGGGGCCTGGGAGGAGGAAGGGCTTCACTGGGCTAAGACTCCATAATGAAGGTGCTTCTTCCATGTTATCTCCTTTCTTGTTATTTTATGAAAAAAAGAAAAGAGGAAAGAAAAAAAAGAGGGACAGCGAAGGGACAGTCACTAGGAAGCATGGAAGGGCCGGAAGCTTATCCCCTCATCCGAGGAAGCCTCGAACCCACCGGCAGTGAAGATGCAGTGTGGAACCTGTGCCATACCCTACCCTTCATGCCAGTAAACCAGCGCTCCGGGATAGCAGCCTCATATCTACCGAGCCACCTCTGCGGACAAAAGGGCGGTCGGAAACCCGCCACAAAGCAAACCTCCTTCGGCTGCCACCTACCAAAACAGACAGGCAGCTTCCGATTATCTGAAGAGTACCCCGTCCACTTCTCGGACATCCGGGAAGGAAATAGGGCACCTTCAGACAATTCAGATTCCACGGCAAACCACACCACCCCCGAGGGACTCCATGGAGTGGGATGAACCCCAGCACGCCTTCCTCACCTAGAAACTGCAATGCCAAAGCGGAGGACCCCAGAAGCCACAAACAGGACAGAAAAAAGGGGAGGGGGTTGGGAGTGGGGAGGAAAAGGGGGAAAAAAAGGGGAATGTGGAGGATGGGATAGGGAAGGGAGGATTGGGGGGTAATTAGGTTCGGTCTGAGGAAGAAGACCAAAAGGACCAATTCCTCAGACCAAGGGGAGAAGATTATGGCTGAACTAAAAATTTGATCTTCGACACAAATTTGCAAATTGCGACGAATTATTTATATTAAAAAAGACACGTGATAAACCTGCATGGGTCATACAGCACAGATGTGGCTTCAGTTGTTAGTGAAGTTGCGGGTTAGAGGTGGAAAATTATAAAGGGTGTAATTAGTTTCATAAAAGAAAGGCTGAAGAGGGGTTTCTGTACCAAAAGGTAAGCCTTTTTGGCAAGGAGGGCAGTCAAAGGCAACACATCCACGTACTGTTGTCAAAAAGATTAATCCTGTGTTGCTCTCTAAGACATGAACAGTTATTTTGTGGCGAGCAATTAAAACTAACCAGCAGTCCTTGCAGTGTGGCTGGGTCTCTCAGTAGGGTAGCCAGCCAGGCGTGGCTGGGTCTCTCAGTAGGGTAGCCAGCCAGGCGTGGCTGGGTCTCTCAGTAGGGTAGCCAGCCAGGCGTGGCTGGGTCTCTCAGTAGGGTAGCCAGCCAGCCAGGCGTGGCTGGGTCTCTCAGTAGGGTAGCCAGGTGTGGCTGGGTCTCTCAGTAGGGTAGCCAGGCATGGCTGGGTCTCTCAGTAGGGTAGCCAGGTGTGGCTGGGTCTCTCAGTAGGGTAGCCAGGCGTGGCTGGGTCTCTCAGTAGGGTAGCCAGGTGTGGCTGGGTCTCTCAGTAGGATAGCCAGGTGTGGCTGGGTCTCTCAGTAGGGTAGCCAGGTGTGGCTGGGTCTCTCAGTAGGGTAGCCAGGTGTTGCCAATTTGCAGACGACAGAGGGCAGTTTTCAACGTTCAATAGCAATGAGAAGAACCAGGAACAAGGGATGTAATTGAGACCAGACATATCCAGACAGACCAGACATATCCAGAAACTGAGATCATAACCAAATGAAGTCTTTTGGTAGTAAATAGTAGTAAGTAGTAACAAGTAGTAGGTAGTAGTAATTAGTAGGTAGCAGTAATATTAAGTAGGTAGCAGTAGTATCAAATAGGTAGCAGCAGTAGTAGTAGTATTAGGTAGGTAGCCATAGTTGAAATAAGTAGTTGATAGTAATACTAGTAGAACAAAGTATAGTAGCAAATGCAAGTAGCTAGTAATAATACTAAGTAGTAATAGTACTAAGTAGTAGTAGTTAGTATTAGTAGTAATAACTAGTAATAGTAGACATTTGTGAAACACTTTGCCCAAGTAGGTCACTGTTTCAGGGGCATAACAAAATACGCAGTATAAAAGATTAAATCAACAAGAGACAACGAACACAAGTACTATCATATCAAGCTACAACAGCCTACATCAGTTAAAAAAAAAACGTTAAATTAGTAATGTCACAAGTCTCCCTAAAAGTTCCACTATATGCCTACAGGCACATCGGTAATTATAAAAAAAAAATACATGAAGTCAGAAAAGCCTAAGCAAAGGGCTAACTGTTAAGGTATGGTCTGCGGCACAAACTACACAGTGGGACAGGAGCACAGGCGAACGGGAGGCTAGGGGAAAGGGCGAGTAGTGTGCCCAATCCTCAATCAGATTCGTCTCAAAAGTGACTTTCTGCTGAAGGAAGGAGGCTCCAATACCCGTGACGTGCTGAACACGTAAAGGGGCCCTGCAGACTGGGCCATATCCAAATTTATGTCCTTAGGACATATATGTGGATATGGCCCATGAAGTCTTTGTAAGGCAAAAAGTCTATTGTAGAGTGTGCTCGCTGCAGCAGCCTTTGCATCCGCCCATTCATTTCCTAGAACACTAATCCTTGTGTTGCGTATAGAGATGTGCCGACCACTTATGGATCTTTTGGACCACATAGGACAGACGCATACTGAGCCAGGGCAAACAAAGCTCACTGGGAATCTGAGTACTGGGAACCTTCAACCACCTAAGCCAGCTAACAGGACAAAGAGAAGTGAGGATTGCAGTGAACTGAGCAATGTCCACAGAACTCTTGATTACACAATAAGAATTCCCACCAGCAATCACAGCAAAGCCATCACCACCCTCGCTTTTACTCATCGTTAAAGACCTTAAGTATGAATCGAATAATGCTCCAGGAAATTAGAAAAGGACATCACCGGGGCTCGATACTTAGGGTCCCTATCTACTGCCGACAAAGCCGCACCTCAGGCACCATCCATGGAGGGCAGGGAGAGAAGCCAACTTCTGACCATAGACACTTATAGGCCGCAGTCCAGAGACCACAACAGTTGGGACACTGCAAGACAGGAATAAGTAGTGTTTAAAATCTGTTCAACAACCAACATATTTTGGGTCGTCTTACATTTAGACTTCTGGTGACCAATTTTCTGATACTTTAAACACTGTACAAGGGAAGGACATACTACTAAACATCCAGTTCCTTCCGCCCAATAATCAGGTAGAGGGGTATACTCAGCTGGTCGGATGGGAGGACCAGTGAATTCGTGCTCACTAGAACACCACTTACCGTCCAAATTCTCCGAACTGTAGCCACTTCAGAATTGAGAAGCTGAATGTTCTCCAAATCCTCATGCACAAGCAACAAAGACATTAGCTCAAATAACCAGCGGAAAGCACTTTCTCAAGAGTCATCACGATAAAAGAGCACAAGCGTGCCTATAGCCAGAAGTTCTTTTCACTAGACGTCCCAGATCTGGCGGAAGTTAAAACTGCAAGATCACCCTTTATCACGCTTCTACTGTTTCAAACTTATCAGCTTACAGCCTGGCAGTAGCCAGACTGACAAACATGGACATGTGACCCTCCTGAAATTCCAACTCAATAACCTTGAAGTGGAAAGTCCAGTGTCCTAAGGCACCAACAAAGGGGCGCTGCGCCCCCCAACACAGTCGTCAATTCAGGTAACAACAACTCAGCAGTTTTAGCCAGTATACTTAAAACCACAACTCTTAAGACTTATGTCGGGAGGAAAGTACTTCCATCACTGCCCAAGAAATAACACCAAGAGCCTGGCACTTGGATGTATTCCAAGTCAACATCTGAAACAGGAGTGATATCAGGGCCAGGGCCAGAAACAGCAACCGGCCGAAAACCATGTCCACACAGGGGTAATCTAGAATCACATATCTTGGAGCCCCAGAGAAGGGAGTTGGTGTCATGGCTTGCATTACGTTTTTTTCCTATCTTGACATGGAAGAGAAGTGAACAATAGTGCAATAAAAGATGGAAAAGAGAAACCACCAGATGACTATGAAAAAGGGTCAGCACCTCGTCACTAGTACTCGTACCCAGCACTACTGCAACAAGCAGTGATGACTGTCTTTCGGGACCACCCTTTATTCTCTCTAGAGCACAGCCCTATGATAGCTGGCCCAGAACAGGGAAAGACTTAGCAAAAACCACCTAGCGAGACGCAGCACCAGCAACGTTCAGCTAGTAATGATTAAGGGTGAACCGGCAAGAACGCCGAAAGTTACATACCATCAGTCAACATCCCTGGAACCAGGTGACCTCAGGTAGTACTTCCGTCACCAGACAGCTAGTGGATACACCACCAATTGTGCCATCAGATGGTTCACCTGAAGACCACATGATGATCCAATCCCATTTGGGTGCTGTAGACCACCTAGGCACTTCGACCGGCAGGCGACCCCTTCGGGACAAAATTAAACAAACGAGGCAAAATCCCAGCTATATAAACCAGTGAATGGAGGGGAAGGGGATCCTGGGTTAGTCGTGCTAGGTTTTTCAAATCCTGTTACCACGGCAAGGTAACCCAGCATCGACAGGGCGACCAATACATTTTTGTTGTGACCTACCATATAAACAATTTTTGCTAGACTGAGAAGAGAACCGAACGGCAAGTCAGAATGTTCTTTACCGTGAGCGTGTCTGGCGACCCTGCAAAGACTTGAGTTTGATAGAAATTTTACACGGCATGTATACGGAGCACAATGGGAAAACTGCAATGATAGGGTGGCCTCCAGGCTAAAAAAAAAATGTAAACGGTATAACCAAAGTAAACCATTAAGTAATTTAGTTGTATTTTCGCTCATGAACTAAAGTCTCTAGTCAAAACTATTAGTAACTATTCTTTGACGTCTAGAAGAAGAATGTTAGTTGGTTTCCTTGTTTTGAAGCCTATCTTCTGCATGAAAGGTCTTTTAAGCTTTAATTCAACTGTAAACTATTCACGATTTTAATTCCTTTAATACAGATTTAAGTGACCTCAATGTATATACAATCACCTTTGTAGATTTCACTTAAGTTTGAAATGAGTACTGGGCAAAGTGAGCACCAGGAGGAGCCTGTCTAATTAACATTCGCATCGTAGCACAAACTTTGGCAAGAGAAACTGACGCCGCTATTGTAAGTCATAACGGTTCATCAGTTTCTTATAAAAAAATTCTTATAAAAATAAAGAAACTGAATTCTTCAGATATCCACGCTGACGCAGTAGGCTATGTAAAACTGTGTAAACATCCACAATGAAATGACAAGCTAAATTTCAGTAAGCGTAGCTTATAGCAGTTATGGCAGTGGTAACACGAGAGGTGCAGTCTTGTTTCTAATAACAGGAGACTAGTATTAAGCAGTAAGCTGCGAGATGACTCGAGGCACATGGAAGCACATTTAATTAAGCAATGCCTTACGAGCGTATGCAAGGCAGACTGTGTGGTGAGGGACAGTTATGGTAGCAAAGGAGGTACTGTCTTACCTTTACGGTGTCGAAGGGATAACCCACAGCGACGCCCGCACAACCTGCAGCAAAGATATTTTGTAGAAGATTTAGTGGTTCATTTGTATGGTTTACAAGCACTAGAACTGATTATTTGGCGCCTTCAACAGCCATCAACAGAGAAATCCTTATGACAAGGTAAGCAAAACAATTTGAAAGTCAATTTGGTGCATTCAACACACCATGTCCATATATCTTTAATTCATTGGCCAAGTTTCAGTGCGTTTAGATGAAAGGGGGATGTCCCCACCATTTATGTAATTTCATGTCTTGGTTCTTAGCATGACTAGCGTCCTGTGGAAAGTTGAGCACCTCAAGGGTAAGATAACCTTCCCTTCCCCAGTGGGAACACCACTGCTGTGTCACAGTAGTCTACTCTTGGTGAAGAACCTTTCCTTACCAAGTGGGACCACCACTGCTGTGTCGCAGTAGTCTACCCTCGGGGGAGAACCTTCCCTTCCCAAGTGGGACCACCACTGCTGTGTCACAGTAGTCTACCCTTGGGGGAGAACCTTCCCTTCCCCAGTGGGAACAAACACCGCCACTGCTGTGTCACAGTACCCTCCGTGAGAACCTTCCCTTCCCCAGTGGGAACAAACACCGCCACTGCTGTGTCACAGTAGTCTACCCTCGGGGGAGAACCTTCCCTTCCCCAGTGGGAACAAACACCACCACTGCTGTGTCACAGTACCCTAGGGGGAGAACCTTTCCTTCCCCAGTGGGAACAAACACCGCCACTGCTGTGTCACAGTACCCTCGGGGGAGAACCTTTCCTTCCCCAGTGGGAACAAACACCGCCACTGCTGTGTCACAGTACCCTCGGGGGAGAACCTTTCCTTCCCCAGTGGGAACAAACACCGCCACTGCTATGTCACAGTAGTCTACCCTCGGGGAAGACATTCCTTCTAAAGTGTTTTAATAAATTAAAAAAAATTAGAATGACAATACGTTTTCTGTGACGCCTTCATAATTATGAAACGTTACCTCATTCAAACTATTTAACTGCCATTAATAGAGTCGATGTAAGCCTATATGTAAACTTAATTTTATAGTCTAGAATGCTCTTCATAATCTTAAAAGGTAAAACATTTTTCACAAAAATACAGAATGTTTTTTGTCATGCGAATAATTTCTTTTGAATTTTATTCATATGTTGGACAAATGTATGAGTGTAGGTGGTCGGATTTTGGAGTCACATTCATGGAGTGAGCCGCTGAGCCTACTAACTGGAGTTTACCTGGAGGGGGTTTCAGGGGTCAACGCCCCCGCGGCTCGGTCTGAGACCAGGCCTCGTGGTGGATCAGGGTCTGATCAACCAGGCTGTTACTGCTGGCCGCACGCAAACTGACGTACGAACCACAGCCCGGGTGGTCAGGTACTGACTTTAGGTGCCTGTCCAGCGCCTTCTTGAAGACAGCCAGGGGTCTATTGGTAATCCCCATTATGTATGTTGGGAGGCATACATAAGGGGGATTACAAATAGACCCCTATGAAATTTGTTTCCATGTTAGAGGGTTGGATTTGTGAAGGACCTGCCTGTGGCAGAGTGCATGGATATGTCATTAATTGCCCTTTCGAAGTCTTGTGGTGTTAGGATAATATCAAGAGGTTTTTGAAGTGACCAAATTTTGAGTCTCAGTCATAAATACGTGGGATGTTGTACACGCTGGGATAGAATACATTATTTCTCGTGTGGTGGAAAACATATCGGGTATTCTATTTTACGTTTATGAAATATTTGTATCAATTTTGCACAGAGGATGGGGGTCCCTAAATATTTATTATTTTTCTCGGAAAGCCTATTTAAAAAAAAAAATCAGTAACAATATCCAATTAACCTTAAAACATTTCGAACCGTTGAAAAACTAAATAAGGACAAGCAGGAACAGCCAGCAACACGGAAGAGACTAATCAGGTCTGATGAATACTTAACTCATCGTCATAGTAAACAAGATTTGCTTATGAATGAAAACGTGTGGCCACAATGAATGTTAACAGGCGATGATTGGTAGACGAGTTGTCAATTTCTGTATTTAAACAATATTAGTCAATCATGTTACAGTTAAGAACCTGATATTATGCATGCAAAGGAAATTGTTATTACTGGTCGCTTCCTCTGCCGGAGAACAAGGGTAATCATGGAGGATTCCGTAAACTCGTATTGTTTACCTGACAACTGTTGGCTAACATATGGTGTTTATCATCAAGTAGGCAAGAAAGAAATACAGTAACAAGAATATTTATTAAGGAGAGGTTTGACCAGTTTTTTTTTTTTCCAATCTTAAAAAGAAGAGGAAACAGTGTGGAAAAGGTTGAAGTAGGGTGCTGCAGGGAGGAGCCAAGGTTGAAGTAGGGTGCTGCAGGGAGGAGCCAAGGTTGAAGTAGGGTGCTGCAGGGAGGAGCCAAGGTTGAAGTAGGGTGCTGCAGGGAGGAGCCAAGGTTGAAGTAGGGTGCTGCAGGGAGGAGCCAAGGTTGAAGTAGGGTGCTGCAGGGAGGAGCCAAGGTTGAAGTAGGGTGCTGCAGGGAGGAGCCAAGGTTGAAGTAGGGTGCTGCAGGGAGGAGCCAAGGTTGAAGTAGGGTGCTGCAGGGAGGAGCCAAGGTTGAAGTAGGGTGCTGCAGGGAGGAGCCAAGGTTGAAGTAGGGTGCTGCAGGGAGGAGCCAAGGTTGAAGTAGGGTGCTGCAGGGAGGAGCCAAGGTTGAAGTAGGGTGCTGCAGGGAGGAGCCAAGGTTGAAGTAGGGTGCTGCAGGGAGGAGCCAAGGTTGAAGTAGGGTGCTGCAGGGAGGAGCCAAGGTTGAAGTAGGGTGCTGCAGGGAGGAGCCAAGGTTGAAGTAGGGTGCTGCAGGGAGGAGCCAAGGTTGAAGTAGGGTGCTGCAGGGAGGAGCCAAGGTTGAAGTAGGGTGCTGCAGGGAGGAGCCAAGGTTGAAGTAGGGTGCTGCAGGGAGGAGCCAAGGTTGAAGTAGGGTGCTGCAGGGAGGAGTCAAGGTTGAAGTAGGGTGCTGCAGGGAGGAGCCAAGGTTGAAGTAGGGTGCTGCAGGGAGGAGCCAAGGTTGAAGTAGGGTGCTGCAGGGAGGAGCCAAGGTTGAAGTAGGGTGCTGCAGGGAGGAGCCAAGGTTGAAGTAGGGTGCTGCAGGGAGGAGTCAAGGTTGAAGTAGGGTGCTGCAGGGAGGAGCCAAGGTTGAAGTAGGGTGCTGCAGGGAGGAGTCAAGGTTGAAGTAGGGTGCTGCAGGGAAGAGTCAAGGGATGACTGTCGTTGTCTTCGGTAACATTTGATTAGAGAGTATTTCCAAAATCATAAAAGTACCTGTGTGTCAAGCGACGCCACTGGTGGTAGTGATGAGTAATTGTAAACAGGACCTACGACACTTAGACAAGCAAGCGACAATCAAACACACACAATACACTATATATACAACACACATACAATACCATACATAATAAAATACATACACAAAATACATACACAGTGAACACATGAGAAACTTGTATATGTATTAGTAGTATCATTATTATTGTATTAAGAAAACTGATAACATTATGTCAGGTGTTGCAGTCATCAGTGGAGCCTAAGAACAATGACAGGCTGGCATGTTATGAAACACCTATACATGTTTTGTGAATAACATGCGACTGTCATGTAGTTGTCATGTGACGCATGCTAACATAGCCGAGAGACAGGAAGCTTATAAATACTTGCTCAGCACTGGCCGCTGTTTTCATGCAAACTGATATTGTAGGAACAGTTTGCAAATATTGCAATGCAGTATTCTGGAACGTGCCTTAAAGTTTTTGATGTGTTAATAAATGATTAAACAGTTGAAAGGATTTGATACTTAATGAACGATACTTAAGTCACACTCATCCTTCTATTATAGTCACTATTTTCTATATTGTACTCTTTAATCTACTTTCACATCCATCTGATGAAAGATTGAATTAAAAAAAAAAATTGTTTTATACCCGTGCAAAAACGATTAAGTTAGACTTTCATCATATTCACGCGGTAACCGTGGTCACGTGACTGTATTGTGTGTCGTGGCAAGGAGATAGCTCTTAGATCAAGAGCAGAGAGTCGAGTAGACTCCCTCATTCATTCATTCATTCATTCATTCATTCATTCATTCATTCATTCACAGACTATCACGCAGACACCACAGTCTCAGGCAGGCAGTAACAGTCAGGGACGACGTACCTAATTCCCCATAATCTCCCTTAATAATATCAAGGCAATACGAGGCTCTTGTGTTGGGTATCCCAGTATTCAAACATGCCTGTGTCAGGCTCTATTTTATTAGGCAGACTATTTTAATCTTAACAAAATACACATTTCTACTAACGTATTCCTTCGAATTTTAGACATTTAATATAATTATTGGCATTTTTCCAGGGTGTACATTTAGCATATTTTCCAGGCGTGTCAAAGTCAATCTGATACTACCGTGGTTGTACTGGAGAGTTGTGTACTAGGCTTCTGGACTACCTTGTCTGCTAGGCAATCACGTAGGATGGTTTTTATTTACATAAGAAGGAACACTGCAGCAGGTCTACTGGTCCATGCAAGGCAGGTCCAATTCTCCCACCGGCTTAAGCCAATGCCCTACCCTAGTCAGGTCAGTCACATTCACTTAAGGGAGGAGCACGGCATCTGACCTAGTAGCACAAGCTAGTCAAGTCCAACTCTCACCCACTCCTGTATTTATCCAACCTATTTTTAAAACTACACAACGTCTTAGCTTCTATGACAGCACTCGGGAGTTTGTTCCACTCATCCACAACTATTACCAAACCAGTGCTTTCCTATATCCTTCCTGAATCTGAATTTTTCCAACTTAAAACCATTGCTGCGAGTCCTGTCTATGCTATATATTTTTAGCACGCTATTTACATCCCCTTTATTAATTCCCGTTTTTCATTTATACACCTCAATCATATCCCCCCTAATTTTACGCCTTTCTAGAGAGTGCAGATTCAGGGCCCTCAGTCTATCCTCACAGGGAAGATTTCTGATACATGGGATCAACTGTCATCCTCCTGTAATACGGTGACCAAAACTGTGCAGCATAATCTAAACGAGGCCTAACCAAAGATATAGAGAGTTGAAGAACAACCTGAGGACTTCTATTATTTATACTTCTTGATATGAAGCCAAGGATTCTGTTAGGTTTATTGCGAACATTTATGTACTGTTGTCTTGGTTTCAGATTACTGCTAACCAGAACTCCTAAATCCTTTTCAGTGAACTACAGGAGGATTTAGACAAACTCAATTCCTGGTCAGAAAAATGGCAGATGCAGTTCAATGTAGATAAATGCAAAGTTCTAAAGCTCGGGAGTGTCCATAACCCAAGCACTTATAAGTTAAATAACGTAGAACTTAGCCATACAGATTGCGAGAAGGACTTGGGGGTGATGGTAACCAGCAACCTTAAACCAAGACAGCAATGCCTAAGCGTACGTAATAAGGCAAATAGATTACTGGGATTTATATCAAGAAGTGTTAGCAACAGAAGTCCAGACGTTATATTACAGCTTTATACATCATTAGTAAGGCCTCACCTAGATTACGCAGCTCAGTTCTGGTCTCCATATTACAGAATGGACATAAATTCGTTAGAAAACATTCAGCGTAGAATGACTAAATTAATACATAGCATTAGAAATCTTCCTTACGAAGAAAGATTGAAGACCCTAAAATTACATTCACTTGTAAGACGTAGAATGAGGGGAGACATGATCGAGGTATACAAGTGGAAAATGGGTATTAACAAAGGGGATATAAATAAGGTCTTGAGGATATCTCTCCAAGAGAGAACCCGCAATAATGGATTCAAGTTAGATAAGTTTAGATTTAGAAAGGATATAGGAAAGTATTGGTTTGGAAATAGGGTAGTTGATGAGTGGAACAGTCTGCCTAGTAGGGTTATTGAAGCTAGGACCTTGGGTAGTTTCAAATTTAGGTTGGATAAATTCATGAGTGAGAGGGGTTGGATTTGAGTGGGATTCGCGCATGAGTGGGTAGAATTGTCAAAGCTTATTTCTTGGGTAGCATTGAAAATTGGGTTGAGCAAATATTCTGTTAGTGGGACGGATTGTGAAGGACTTGCCTAGTATGGGCCAACAGGCCTGCTGCAGTGTTCCTCCTTTCTTATGTTCTTATGTTCTTATGAGATATTGTATGTACCGGTTGGAAACGTGTTAATCTAATAGTAGCAGGTATGTGAAGGGTATAGGAGAGAATCCTGTTTCATTATGTGTTGTTGGAGACAGGTATATAATGTGTTGTTGGAGACAGGTATATAATGTGTTGTTGGAGACAGGTATATAATGTGTTGTTGGAGACAGGTATATAATGTGTTGTTGGAGACAGGTATATAATGTGTTGTTGGAGACAGGTATATAATGTGTTGTTGGAGACAGGTATATAATGTGTTGTTGGAGACAGGTATATAATGTGTTGTTGGAGACAGGTATATAATGTGTTGTTGGAGACAGGTATATAATGTGTTGTTAAATTAGACACATATGCAACACTTGGATCTTTGAGAAAGTTTCCACACAGTGGCTTCATCAGTCAATACAAGTAGAAGTGTAAGGAGAGGAGGTTTGAGTATCAGCCCTCGGCTGGAGTCGTGTGTTCAGTCCATCAATCTTGTAGAGGTGTAGCACAAGGCCGTGAGGTGGCTATTGCGATCGGTGAGATGCAGCAGGAGGAGGCAGGTCATGTGGTATCAACCACTAGTCGAGAGTCCTTGCAAAGGTTTGGACAAATGTTGAAGAATCCTTGATCAAGATCCCAAGAGTTGCAGTGCAGACAGGATGGCTAATGGTTCAGAGAACCGACAAGTTGTTAAATTAGACACATATGCAACACTTGGGTATCTTTATTGAGAAGTTTGCCACACAGGGCTTCATCAGTCAATACAAGTAGAAAGGTGTAGGAGAGAGGAGTTTGAGGTTATCAGCCTCGCCTGGAGTCGATGTGTTCAGTCCATCAATCTTGTTAGATTGATGGACTGAACACATCGACTCCAGGCCGAGGGACTGATAACCTCAAACTCCTCTCTCCTTACACCTTCTACTTTGTATTGACTGATGAAGCCACTGTGTGGCAAACGTTTCCTCAATAAAGATACCCAAGTGTTGCATATGTGTCTAATTTAACAACTTGTCGGTTCTCTGAACCATTCAGCTACATCCTGTCTGACACTGCAACTTCTGGGATCTTGATACAAAGGATTCTTCAACATTTGTCCAAACCTTTGGACAAGGACTTACTCGACTAGTGGTTGATACCACTATGACCTGCCTCCTCCTGCTGCATCTCACCTGATTACAGCATATAAGCCACCTCTACGGCCTTGTGCTACACTTCTAACAAGATTGATGGACTGAACACATCGACTCCAGGCCGAGGGACTGATAACCTCAAACTCCTCCTCTCCTTACACCTTTCTACTTTGTATTGGACTGATGAAGCCACTGTGTGGCGAAACGTTTCCTCAATAAAGATACCCAAGTGTTGCATATGTGTCTAATTTAACAACTTGTCGGTTCTCTGAACCATTCAGCTACATATATAATGTGTTGTTGGAGACAGGTATATAATGTGTTGTTGGAGACAGGTATATAATGTGTTGTTGGAGACAGGTATATAATGTGTTGTTGGAGACAGGTATATAATGTGTTGTTGGAGACAGGTATATAATGTGTTGTTGGAGACAGGTATATAATGTGTTGTTGGAGACAGGTATATAATGTGTTGTTGGAGACAGGTATATAATGTGTTGTTGGAGACAGGTATATAATGTGTTGTTGGAGACAGGTATATAATGTGTTGTTGGAGACAGGTATATAATGTGTTGTTGGAGACAGGTATATAATGTGTTGTTGGAGACAGGTATATAATGTGTTGTTGGAGACAGGTATATAATGTGTTGTTGGAGACAGGTATATAATGTGTTGTTGGAGACAGGTATATAATGTTGTTGGAGACAGGTATATATGTGTTGTTGGAGACAGGTATATAATGTGTTGTTGGAGACAGGTATATAATGTGTTGTTGGAGACAGGTATATAATGTGTTGTTGGAGACAGGTATATAATGTTTGTTGGAGACAGATATAATTGTTGTTGGAGACAGGTATATAATGTGTTGTTGGAGACAGGTATATAATGTGTTGTTGGAGACAGGTATATAATGTGTTGTTGGAGACAGGTATATAATGTGTTGTTGGAGACAGGTATATAATGTGTTGTTGGAGACAGGTATATAATGTGTTGTTGGAGACAGGTATATAATGTGTTGTTGGAGACAGGTATATAATGTGTTGTTGGAGACAGGTATATAATGTGTTGTTGGAGACAGGTATATAATGTGTTGTTGGAGACAGGTATATAATGTGTTGTTGGAGACAGGTATATAATGTGTTGTTGGAGACAGGTATATAATGTGTTGTTGGAGACAGGTATATAATGTGTTGTTGGAGACAGGTATATAATGTGTTTTGGAGACAGGGTATATAATGGTTGTTGGAGACAGGTATATAATGTGTTGTTGGAGACAGGTATATAATGGAGTTATGGTAAGAAGTTTTTTATGATGTAACTCGGAGATTAAACTTTAGATTTTGTGAACGAAATTACAATTGTATTTCTGATGTTTATATATTTTTGTGTAATGTATATCGTTTTGCAGGCTTAGAGTATGTGTAAGTATGGCGAAAATGTCTATATAATAATGTTTTAAGATGTTATTAGTTGCAGAATAGGCAGGAACGTAGTTCCTTGGGTCATTAAATGGCTAAGGGTAAAGTTGGAACAAAATAAGGATTTTTGTTGGAGGAAGAGCAATCTGTTATGATATGTTAGTGTTATGAGTATTTAGCTTGCATATGTATATTGTAAGTATGTGTAGTATGTTTAACAGTATTAAAATGTGTAATGTAATAGTTTTCTAAGGCAGAGGATAATGACGAAAGTAAGATATGTTACTGTGATTGTGAATGTAAATCAGATATTGTATGTTGTAGATCAAGATTGCCATATTGTGTTTAGTACGGTCTAGTTGCATATTAGCAGATATATACTGATTTTTGTAAGCATGTCTTTTAAATAAAATATATAAAAAAAAAAAAAAAAAAACAGAAACGTCGAATGAAGTTTCCTTTTCTAAACCGCAGTTCGTAGTGAAACTTGTATACAGAAACGTATCAAACTCTCGTATTTATAGACTTAAAAAGTCATATGAAAGGGTGTAAAGGGAGGCAGTGTTGCTAGTGTTGTTGATGTTGTATAACACCAGAAAGATATAAACAACCATAACGCTATACACAGTAACACCAGACATACACAAACACACTGCTACTCAGAGTAACAGAATATATACATAACATGCATAAATATACATAGTATTATGCAGAAAATCCCACAGTGAGAAATAAATAACTTTGAAACATAAATAGTAGAATCAAATTTATAATGAGTGGCCTCTCCAAGGTAGTCTGAGTCTGCGACATGAAGTACTTCTTTTGTCTCGAAGCTAGACTGAGAAGCTACTAAAGCAGTCATAAGAACATAAGAAAGGAGGAACACTGCAGCAGGCCTGTTGGCCCATTCTAGGCAGGTCCTTCACATTCCATCCCACTAACAGAATATGTGTTCAACCTAATTTTCAATGCTATCCAAGAAATAAGCTTTGATAATTTTATTTACTCATGTGCAATTCCCACTCAAATCCAACCCCTTTCACTCATGAATTTATCCAACCTAAATTTGAAACTACCCAAGGTCCTAGGTTCAATAACCCTACTAGGCAGACTGTTCCACTCATCAACTACCCTATTTCCAAACCAATACTTCCCTATATCCTTTCTAAATCTAAACTTATCTAACTTGAATCCATTATTGCGGGTTCTCTCTTGGAGAGATATCCTCAAGACCTTATTTATATTCCCTTTGTTAATACCCATTTTCCACTTGTATACCTCGATCATGTCTCCCCTCATTCTACGTCTTACAAGTGAATGTAATTTTAGGGTCTTCAATCTTTCTTCGTAAGGAAGATTTCTAATGCTATGTATTAATTTAGTCATTCTACGCTGAATGTTTTCTAACGAATTTATGTCCATTCTGTAATATGGAGACCAGAACTGAGCTGCGTAATCTAGGTGAGGCCTTACTAATGATGTATAAAGCTGTAATATAACCTCTGGACTTCTGTTGCTAACACTTCTTGATATAAATCCCAGTAATCTATTTGCCTTATTACGTACGCTTAGGCATTGCTGTCTTGGTTTAAGGTTGCTGCTTACCATCACCCCCAAGTCCTTCTCGCAATCTGTATGGCTAAGTTCTACGTTATTTAACTTATAAGTGCTTGGGTTATGGACACTCCCGAGCTTCAGAACCTTGCATTTATCTACACTGAACTGCATCTGCCACTTTTCTGACCACGAATTAAGTTTGTCTAAATCTTCCTGAAGTTCTATGACATCTATTACGAATTACGTTTGATAGCATGTGCTGGGAACTTTGATGTCATTGCAATAACTGAAACATGGTATAATACCAAGAGTCGGGATATGATTGCTGAGTGTCATATTCAGGGGTTTAAGTTGTTCCATGTAGATAGATATAATGGGAAAGGGGGTGGAGTTGCATTGTATGTACGAGAAAATATAAATTGCTGCATAAAAACAGGCATAAAAATAGATGGATCATTAACAGAATCTGTTTGGGTAGAGTTTCTAGAAGGTCAAGAAAAACTGATTCTAGGTGTAATATACAGGAACACGAGGGCACAACTGGAAGTTGAGAACACAGACGAGTTTCAGGGATGTCAGGAAGTAATAAATATATACTCTTCATTGTTGAACGGTAATTAAATTCCAAGGACTTTAGTGAGCTCTCAATCTCGTTTCTAGAATAGTAAAAATAATGAAGTTCAATTGGATGGTTAATTGAATTTACAGCCTATCAACTACACTCATTAACCCTTTATACAACCTTTCCACCACCAGTTAAAAAATACTTTATTAAAGTAGTGATTAAAATGAAGTCTAGGCGCGCACACACGCTCGCACGCTCACACAGGGAGAGAGGACCTAGTAACAGTCAGTGAAGAGGCGGGGCCAGGAGCTGAGTCTCGACCCCTGCAACCACAATTAGGTGAGTACACGCTCACATGCACCCCTCTCAAAGTTTGCCTTATACATCACCAAACTAAGTTAAGGTGTAACTCATCACCCAGGATTAACCATTGTTACAAAACACATCACTTCCTAGTAAGTGGAAATCTAGTAAATATCATGTAGGTTTCTTCTGATATTTTCTCAATCTTCATTACTTCGCATTAACGAATTTATTAACATCTTTCGTAACAAAACATACCTGAACGATATAAATATTCAAATAACCTTATTTTAAGACCCAGTTTGGCAAGCCTCTTTCTCCTTTCACAAATGTGTTTGTCTGTTGTGATAATTCTAACATTTCATTTCGTTAGTAATCCTTCCTTCAGGATACTGTACTCCACTTTCATGATTTTTTCTGTTCATCGCAAGCAGACTCATGTCACTCGCTGAAATTAGATTCTCACCTGTGACAGTACTGTAGTCTGATAGTACCATGTATAACCGTACCTGTGACAGTAGCTGCAGTCTGATAGTACCATGTATAACCGTACCTGTGACAGTAGCTGTAGTCTGATAGTACCATGTATAACCGTACCTGTGACAGTAGCTGTAGTCTGCTAGTACCATGTATAACCATACCTGTGACAGTAGCTGTAGTCTGCTAGTACCATGTATAACCGTACCTATGACAGTAGCTGTAGTCTGCTAGTACCATGTATAACCGTACCTGTGACAGTAGCTGTAGTCTGCTAGTACCATGTATAACCATACCTGTGACAGTAGCTGTAGTCTGCTAGTACCATGTATAACCGTACCTATGACAGTAGCTGTAGTCTGCTAGTACCATGTATAACCGTACCTGTGACAGTAGCTGTAGTCTGCTAGTACCATGTATAACCGTACCTGTGACAGTAGCTGCAGTCTGATAGTACCATGTATAACCGTACCTGTGACAGTAGCTGCAGTCTGCTAGTACCATGTATAACCATACCTGTGACAGTAGCTGCAGTCTGCTAGTACCATGTATAACCATACCTGTGACAGTAGCTGCAGTCTGCTAGTACCATGTATAACCATACCTGTGACAGTAGCTGCAGTCTGCTAGTACCATGTATAACCATACCTGTGACAGTAGCTGTAGTCTGCTAGTACCATGTATAACCGTACCTATGACAGTAGCTGTAGTCTGCTAGTACCATGTATAACCGTACCTGTGACAGTAGCTGTAGTCTGCTAGTACCATGTATAACCGTACCTGTGACAGTAGCTGCAGTCTGATAGTACCATGTATAACCGTACCTGTGACAGTAGCTGCAGTCTGCTAGTACCATGTATAACCATACCTGTGACAGTAGCTGCAGTCTGCTAGTACCATGTATAACCATACCTGTGACAGTAGCTGCAGTCAGCTAGTACCATGTATAACCATACCTGTGACAGTAGCTGCAGTCTGCTAGTACCATGTATAACCGTACATGTGACAGTAGCTGTAGTCTGCTAGTACCATGTATAACCGTACATGTGACAGTAGCTGCAGTCTGCTAGTACCATGTATAACCGTACCTGTGACAGTAGCTGCAGTCTGCTAGTACCATGTATAACCGTACATGTGACAGTAGCTGTAGTCTGCTAGTACCATGTATAACCATACCTGTGACAGTAGCTGCAGTCTGCTAGTACCATGTATAACCATACCTGTGACAGTAGCTGTAGTCTGCTAGTACCATGTATAACCGTACATGTGACAGTAGCTGCAGTCTGCTAGTACCATGTACAACCGTACCTGTGACAGTAGTCGCAGTCTGCTAGTACCATGTATATCCACTAGTGGCATATATCAAACTAAGATCAGGTTAACCCCACTTCACTGTTACAAAATATATAATTAGGGTGACCTTGGATACCATGAAACGTATTTACAAGCAAATGACTAGCTTTTTTTTCCTTCTGAACCACTGATTTCTGCCCAGATTGATTTTGATATGCTGCACACCCAGTGAGGATCCTATCAGAAAACCCATCATTAATATATCCCATCCTCCACTCTCCGCCCCATGAATATATTTTGTCATGCTTTTGTTTAGAATAGTAGCATTACAAGTAAAACTAATGAAAATCAAACAAGATGAAAGAAAATGAGAAAAAAAGGAGACAAAGAGGGAGAGGAAAGGAAAGCCTAATAGTGTCTGATCCAACGTCTCTGATATTAGTTGTCCAGTTTCTGTTTACATTTGAAACAGGACGGACTTCATACTTCTCGTATTTTAAGCATTTTAATAAAACCTGACATTCTTTTTATTAAAAAAAGTGTCTGGACAACAAAAATAAAACAGGTAAGTAGTAGTTAATAAAACCTATAACTGTAGTACAAGTTACGTTACTAACATGATAGCGTCAGTAGGCTGGTGCTAATGAATCGTGGCTTTATTTTAACCTGACAGTTAGTAGTAGCCTCGCCGGTGCTCTCCAGACCCGGGTCTTTTCCAAATATGGTGACCCGGCAAAAATCTCCACCTGCCATGCCACATCATCTTTTATACTCTGCGTATTAGTCGACCCATAGTTTTGGAGAGTTTTTTTTAATGCTTAAAAAGCAGACTTGTACGCCGGAATATACGGTGACACGAATAATCACACTATTAACCATGACTTTCTATATTAATCGTTATAGGCAACAATTAGTAATAATCTCCTTCCTTACTCAATATCAGATCCTTAACTACAACAGTGAACTAATATTACATACAGAAATCAACAAGTACCAATCATCGCAGGTTACAGCGCTAATTATCTGGGCATATTCATCAGCAAATTCTTTTTACCAAAAGTTTCCATCGGCCCTGAGTCGTCTCGTCTTCAGTGTTGCTGACTGTCTTCAGTGTTGCCGACTGTCTTCAGTGTTGCCGACTGTCTTCAGTGTTGCCGACTGTCTTCAGTGTTGCCGACTGTCTTCAGTGTTGCCGACTGTCTTCAGTGTTGCCGACTGTCTTCAGTGTTGCCGACTGTCTTCAGTGTTGCTGTCTTCAGTGTTGCTGTCTTCAGTGTTGCTGTCTTCAGTGTTGCTGTCTTCAGTGTTGCTGTCTTCAGTGTTGCTGTCTTCAGTGTTGCTGTCTTCAGTGTTGCTGTCTTCAGTGTTGCTGTCTTCAGTGTTGCTGTCTTCAGTGTTGCTGTCTTCAGTGTTGCTGTCTTCAGTGTTGCTGTCTTCAGTGTTGCTGTCTTCAGTGTTGCTGTCTTCAGTGTTGCTGTCTTCAGTGTTGCTGTCTTCAGTGTTGCTGTCTTCAGTGTTGCTGTCTTCAGTGTTGCTGTCTTCAGTGTTGCTGTCTTCAGTGTTGCTGTCTTCAGTGTTGCTGTCTTCAGTGTTGCTGTCTTCAGTGTTGCTGTCTTCAGTGTTGCTGTCTTCAGTGTTGCTGTCTTCAGTGTTGCTGTCTTCAGTGTTGCTGTCTTCAGTGTTGCTGTCTTCAGTGTTGCTGTCTTCAGTGTTGCTGTCTTCAGTGTTGCTGTCTTCAGTGTTGCTGTCTTCAGTGTTGCTGTCTTCAGTGTTGCTGTCTTCAGTGTTGCTGTCTTCAGTGTTGCTGTCTTCAGTGTTGCTGTCTTCAGTGTTGCTGTCTTCAGTGTTGCTGTCTTCAGTGTTGCTGTCTTCAGTGTTGCTGTCTTCAGTGTTGCTGTCTTCAGTGTTGCTGTCTTCAGTGTTGCTGTCTTCAGTGTTGCTGTCTTCAGTGTTGCTGTCTTCAGTGTTGCTGTCTTCAGTGTTGCTGTCTTCAGTGTTGCTGTCTTCAGTGTTGTGTCTTCAGTGTTGCTGTCTTCTAGTGTTGCTGTCTTCAGTGTTGCTGTCTTCAGTGTTGCTGTCTTCAGTGTTGCTGTCTTCAGTGTTGCTGTCTTCAGTGTTGCTGTCTTCAGTGTTGCTGTCTTCAGTGTTGCTGTCTTCAGTGTTGCTGTCTTCAGTGTTGCTGTCTTCAGTGTTGCTGTCTTCAGTGTTGCTGTCTTCAGTGTTGCTGTCTTCAGTGTTGCTGTCTTCAGTGTTGCTGTCTTCAGTGTTGCTGTCTTCAGTGTTGCTGTCTTCAGTGTTGCTGTCTTCAGTGTTGCTGTCTTCAGTGTTGCTGTCTTCAGTGTTGCTGTCTTCAGTGTTGCTGTCTTCAGTGTTGCTGTCTTCAGTGTTGCTGTCTTCAGTGTTGCTGTCTTCAGTGTTGCTGTCTTCAGTGTTGCTGTCTTCAGTGTTGCTGTCTTCAGTGTTGCCGTGTCTTCAGTGTTGCTGTCTTCAGTGTTGCTGTCTCAGTGTTGCTGTCTTCAGTGTTGCTGTCTTCAGTGTTGCTGTCTTCAGTGTTGCTGTCTTCAGTGTTGCTGTCTTCAGTGTTGCTGTCTTCAGTGTTGCTGTCTTCAGTGTTGCTGTCTTCAGTGTTGCTCGCTGTCTTCAGTGTTGCTGTCTTCAGTGTTGCTGTCTTCAGTGTTGCTGTCTTCAGTGTTGCTGTCTTCAGTGTTGCTGTCTTCAGTGTTGCTGTCTTCAGTGTTGCTGTCTTCAGTGTTGCTGTCTTCAGTGTTGCTGTCTTCAGTGTTGCTCGTGTCTTCAGTGTTGCTGTCTTCAGTGTTGCTGTCTTCAGTGTTGCTGACTGTCTTCAGTGTTGCTGACTGTCTTCAGTGTTGCTGACTGTCTTCAGTGTTGCTGACTGTCTTCAGTGTTGCTGACTGTCTTCAGTGTTGCTGACTGTCTTCAGTGTTGCTGACTGTACGTGATGGATAAATTGAAGAAACAACACTTGTGTAAGCTCTTGTCTTAGGAAACTCTGGTCTTGGGACGTTGTTCACTACACCTGACGTCTTCCCTCACATGCAGGGCCTTGGATTTATAAGCTGTTTCTTGTACTCTTTGTACAAAAGATTGAATTAGCAAGAACCAGGACTCAAAAAGTTTCCTTAAAAAATGTCTTTGCACAAGTGTCTCACAATATTCTAAATTACCATTAACACTAATATCTTCCAATAAGCACACTAAAATGTCCTTCCATCAATCTGAATTAAAAAAATTCCTTGATATATTAATGGTTTGAGTAAACGACGTCGCTGTGTCCTGACTAGGCTCTGCTTGGCAGATTTACCAGAAAGGTTTCACTATACGTTTGCTAAAGGAAACTCGGGAGTTAAATCTTCCATTCGTATTTATGGTCATATTTTTTTCCCACTGTGGATCTTGGAGCAGACGCACTCAGATACACTGAGTTCCTAGTGGGTTAGGACCCCAATCCAGCACAACCAATACATTTATGCAAATCAACTTCATAACATGTGTACTTAATACTGTAAGAAGCCAATTCCCGATCACCTATATTTTCCAAAGATTCATATTGAATATTGTGAAGTTCAAGTAAATTTAAGAGATTCCTATTTATTCAAATACTTTGCTAGCAATTTAGAGTGACCCACTTCTCCATAAATGTGTTTGCTCACTTTATGCCACTCACTGTATTTGGTATTATCCTTATCCATTACTTTTATCATTAATCATATGGTAGATTGCGTGTACTGCTGCTCCACAGACTTCTGCTGTGGACTCCACATCTTGCCTTTTGTATTACTTGGTTTATGGTAGGCCATGTTAACTAAGTTATCATTCCACTGCTAAACTAAGTAGTATAATCAGACCAATGTTCTAATCTAATTATCTTCTACAGACTTAAATTCGGGAATATACTTATTTTCCCTATATCATATCTGCAAGTCCTTATCTAATTGTCATACTTTATTGATATAATTTAAGTGTCAGTTCTCTATAACCGACTGGCCCTTCAATAATGTAACTAGTGCTTGTTCTAGACAGTCTAGCAGCAATAACTATCTAGAAGCTTAGGGTACCGAGAATCTAGTTCCAGGAACAGCAATTGACAGATTTTTGTGTGGGTTTCTAAGCCTTTAACAGAAGCCAAAGTCCTCCATTCTTTTGGCACTATAAATCAGATAAAAACTACAATATTCTATAAGGGGTATCCCTCTTATTCCATAGCCACCGCCCCAACCCAGACTGATGTTTTCTGCGAGCTGAGTTAAGTGGCCACTCCGGAACCACCCGCTAGCTGACAGAGAAGGAAGTAAACATTGCCAACTAATGTTTCCTGTCAGGATTTTCAATCTTAATACGTATAATTATTTACACGACCTTATAATAAAGTTATAACTGGAACTGGATGAGGAAGTATGATGAAGCACATACTGACGCCAGAATGTCATGGTGATAGATTATGATCTCTAGGCTATTACTCGCCTTGGCTATTAATTCCACAGCCTTTAGAAAATGAAGCTAATATATTGTATTAAGACTGCCAGGAAGACTACTGGTTTTAACAGTAATGAAAGTAAATTTGTGACCAAGTGAGAAGGAGAGTTGGAGCGGAAGGTTATGCAAGATACACAGCCTAATATATTAGCTACTCACTATCATTAGGTAAGAAAGCTTAACAAAATAAAGTTTTAACATTTGTTAAAGGTCAATAACAAAATCGTCTCCATCCTACCTCCAGCTGGGAAGAAGAGTGGCTTGACTACTATCAAGAAATCATAAAGGTCAGAAGCCATAAAGACAAGAAGCCATAAAATCCAAAGACATCATGAAGTACAAGATTAGAAAAGTTTTTAGTTTTATAAAACTACTCTGCATAGTAGACTGATCTTCATAGGACGAACAGTGAGCTAAGAACCGGAAGAAGTTCAAGTTTTGAAAATATCAAGTTGCAATCTCACTCAGTGCTTCTGGGAAAAAGTTAAATATATCCATACATTAATACTCTCAAACTCTAAATGTTATTAAAAATAATCATTATTCAACCTTACAAGCATATAATAAAAAAAAAAATATTAAGTTAAAACCAGCATCTACTGGAATTGTTGGAAGGAGGACAATCCTAGATGCTGTGTGACCAACTAAGTAGGCAAATAATATTTAGCGAGACATGGACAACCAGAAGGTTGTCAACCGGTCTTTTAAGGAACAGCTAACAAAATAGAAACTGGTAATTTGGAAGAGGCACGAGACTTATTCAGGGACCTGCATGGAAGTCAACATATGGAGGAAGCAGAATGGAAGACTATTCTTACACTTGGTGGCGGCTCAAGTCCAAGAAGCATACCTATTATAATAGGTATATACCCTTTTGCAGCAACGTATTATAATTATAATACGTTGCTGCAAAAGGATATATTTGTTAAACCTTAAATCCGAGAGTGTCATTTCAGCTCAATGAGTGGTGCAGGTTTGATCCTCCGTTCGCTAATCTTAGCTGTGTGTCCAGTCCGGCTGTTGGTGATCGTCTAGTTTCCCCAGGCGGTCTTTAACGTCAAGGAAGTAGATTATTTAGAAGCCATATTTTAAAAGGACTGCCACGTTATACTACACACTAGATAAAAGAGTATAAAAGTTATTTACAGGTGAGCAAGAATGCTCATATTCATGCTACTGAAATACTAGTTAGAAAGTTAGAATGCATTTTATATTTAGATAAACCTAGTTAACGAAGTTCATTGGGTTATTGTAAGAAAGTTGTACGAGAGTGAAGACTGAACATGTATAGTTATTCCCCATATATTTAAGTAACCAAAATAAGTTTAATAGCCACTCTCCAAACATTAACATTTAACACGACCCAAAAATAAGTAGTGCAATAAAAGCTGAACAATTTCCTCAGTTTCACTTTAGCTTCAACCTTAAAGACAAAATTCATATGGAACAACTACGACCTATTATATAATCCATGTCCAGGCAACTACATGGATATATGGAAACTAACCAGTCTTACTAGCGTTTCACAGCTCTTAAAAAAAAAAAAATCCTAGACCTAACGAAATTTTGCTTCTTGTCAAACTGGCTGGACTTAGTTAAGTACAACAACACCTGAATTCTTCCAGGTGGTCAAGAGTCATTACCCAGACTTGTCTTGACCAGGACAATCTTCCAACAAGTTTGGAGACTTGAAAATTTAAGCAAGATTTATTTTCCGGGATGAGATACAAAAAAGTGCCTGAGCCACGCCCCTCCGCGCCCAGCCAGCCAGCCAATGGGAGGCGTTTCTGGTCTCACAGCCAGCCAATAGGACAGCTCGACAGTATCGTCGACCCGGCGTCACCCGACAGCATCGTCGACCCGGCGTCACCCGACAACATCGTCGACCCGGCGTCACCCGACAACATCGTCGACCCGGCGTCACCCGACAACATCGTCGACCCGGCGTCACCCGACAGCATCGTCGACCCGGCGTCACCCGACAGCATCGTCGACCCGGCGTCACCCGACAGCATCGTCGACCCGGCGTCACCCGACAGCATCGTCGACCCGGCGTCACCCGACAGCATCGTCGACCCGGCGTCACCCGACAGCATCGTCGACCCGGCGTCACCCGACAGCATCGTCGACCCGGCGTCACCCGACAGCATCGTCGACCCGGCGTCACCCGACAGCATCGTCGACCCGGCGTCACCCGACAACATCGTCGACCCGGCGTCACCCGACAGCATCGTCGACCCGGCGTCACCCGACAGCATCGTCGACCCAGCGTCACCCGACAGCATCGTCGACCCAGCGTGACCCGACAGCATCGTCGACCAGGCGTGACCCGACAACAATCCACCAGCACATTAAACTTGAAGCCGCTCAGACGTTGCATTGTCAAGTATCAGCTTGGAAAGGTTGGAGCTAATTACATACGACACTTATTAACTGTCACAAGAAAAGACACAGGAAAAGCAGCATTTCAATTTACCAAAATTCTTTCCTTAAAAAAAGAAAATTGGTACTTAGGCCAAAACCAATTCAACCTTTTCTCTAAGTAAAATTATTTAAGGGTTATTTAAGCTTTGAGGGCATATTTATTTTCAATGGTTTTTAGAGCAGACAGATATGGGCACAACAGCATATGTTTCCGTGCAGAAGACATTTCTCAGTTATTTTACACAAACCAGTTTAATAAAATTACACGATGTAAAAAAATGGCTAAGCTTTGAGGGGAAAACATATCAGCAGTAATAGTTTAAAGCAGATTCCCAGAGTGGACGGTACCGCCCCCCCTGGGGGCTTTGGAAAGATCCGGGGAGGAGTGGGGGGGGGGGTGTTGAAAAAGGGAGGGGTAGGGTGGAATCAGAAGTAAGGGGCCGTTGTTTGACAAAATCTGTGACAAAATCTGTGACAAAATCTTAGTCACGAACACTGAAGTAACACAAATGCTTTACGAAAGCAGTTTTATTTTGTAGTCAGAAGTTTAAAAATTCAAAGATTTTTGGTTAAAAAAATAAAAATCTGACCGCTCCTTTCACTATGGAACAAAGTCAAGATGACTATTGCTTTCTCAGCATCATATTTAGTAGAGCGAGGCTTCAGTACAGTCGCTAAGCTTCTTTCCAAGTAAATAAACAGATTGAACATTACTGAACGTGGGAATATAAGACTTCTTAAGTGTCTTCAAGACTGATGTTGAGAAGTTGATGTTCCTGCACCAAGCACATCCATTTATTAATATTGTGAAGACAATGTAGTTACAGATTAGATGTAAATTTACCCTTTCATATTGTTAAATAAATAGGTTTACTATGTTAATTTTTATTTGTGAAATAAACACGCGTTTATAGTGTTAGATTATTTGTTTTCAATTTGCAGTAAACCTAATACCAAGAAAAATGTGTGTTGGTATGTGTGGGGGGGGAGGGGGAGGCGCTATGGATGTGGCCTGGGATCCAAGGGGGAGGGAGGGCGGCACCCTGAGAAAGTTTAGGAATCACTTAAAGTAACTAGAAGATGCACGCACTCCAAGAGAATCTGGACGTGTGTAGTCTAAATGCCGCCGATATTTTTTTAACCTATTTTATAAAATGAGTTTGCTATTAAAGATTGATGCAGTTTACAATTGCTTTAATCAGGGAAAAGCGGTAAGCCAGTAGGGGCCATATAACACCTGTGGAATGAGTCATTCAGGTACGATGCAAAGAAAATGATACGTCAGATTCCTTCAGTATAAGGCAAAATAATTTATTTCACAATAAATAAAATAAAACTTATGACATTTCAGTCCAATTAGGACAATTAACTAGTCAACACCCATTGTAAAATAATACTATATCATGTCGAGATTAAAAGTGGCAAAATGCTATCTACCCAATAATCCCTTAACAACACAAACCGAACTTTCTTAGTAATATACAAGAGTGATGAAAAGCTGAAGGCGTTCAGGTTTTCTCCAATTGTCACAAAATCTAGGAATGGCCTGTGTAACATTGTCCACAGGGCACCCACGCATGCAAATAATCACATGAATCTTGCCCAAAACATTGAACCAGCGTTGAAAATATGAAACTGATCCAATAAGCTGTTCTCGAGTAATAAACGAACATTTTTGGAAAAAAAAAAATGCTGAGAAGGTTCCGAAAATAAGAAAGTTTATCGTCGGTAACTTTCAAAACGTCATAATAACGCGGTGATTTATTTTTCTCAATTTTTATTATTCATATTATATTTAAAACTCTCTACAATCTGCAAGAATGTTTTTTCTTATGTTTAGGAAAATTCAACTTGATCAAATTGGCTATATATAAAAAAGAAAAAAAATTAATACACCAGCATTTAGGGTTTGAAGCCGATAAGATGCATTTTCTAGTTATTGCTTGGGAATTAATATATTTAAAAACACTGGCAAATAGAAATTTACACAACTCAAGAGGGAATGCTAAGCTTACTTTTAATAAAGCCCACCAACAGAAACACTTTGAAACCTATCAAAATAGGTATTCTCCAGTAACTGATCTGATTCCATCGATTCCGAGATGAAATTCTTATAGAATGCATCAATCATATTCGGCAGCTGATCAAAAGAAACATTATTTAGTGGTTATATATATATAATCACTATTTAATAAAACTGGTGAATCAGGACTGACGCCATCCAATAACAGTGCAAACCTTGCGTTCAGGAAACCACTAGTGGTGAATATTAGACGTCATTCAGAAGCAGCATTCTATAGTTATGGCACTGATTTTATCAATACTTAAGTTTTATATAATATAAGCAAAGCTTAATTGTTACTATCCTGGCTTAAGATGCGTCACCTGGTGATTATTGAAGCCGTTCATTAAACTAATTTCAAGTGATTTACCGGGAGTAAGAACTTACTTCTACACGAAATAGTCAAATCTGTATTTACACGCTGGAATTTTACTCTCCATCGTCGTCGAATTAAGAAGAAACTTTTTTAAATATTTGAAGGTACGCCACTGAGGGTTGTGGAAGTTATCGAAGCCATTCCAGTACGCTGGGAATTGGTTCAACAATTTTAGGCGTAGGGTACAAACACATGCCAAATGTTCCAAGAATATGGCTCTAGTTAAAGTATACAAGTGTTGAAATTTTGAAGCCAATCTGATGAGGCTTCTAGTGATGGAGAAAAAAAAATAGTAACCAATTAAGAGGTCTTCCTACGGGGAGACCTAACTACAGTTTTTTTTCCCCCCCAAGATGCTATTAAGAGATAATCCTTACCAGTTTTACTCCAGTAACTAAACTGGCACTAAAGGACAAGACTAGACTATGCTTAGATGAGCGTGGCACATGTAACCATAAATTTAAAACGTTTAGCATTACTTAGAAGTACGATACTACAGGACAAAGCAGTAGACGTCCTCTCCAGGAGCTTGACAAAGCTCCTGGAGAGCGAAACGTTGCCACAATAAAATGTCACATTAGTTGCATTTGTGTCCTTTTACTTAACAGATTATAATGACCTTCAGGAAAGCTGCTAGTATAGATTCCCAAATCTTCACATTCTTCATGATCAAGCACTACATCAATTTATAAGTGTAAGGGTTATTTTAATTTCCAAGAATTAAGAATTATAAGACTGAACACTGCAGTAGGCCTACTGGCCCATGCGATGCAGGTCCAAGTCTCCTACTAGCCTAAGCCACTGACCCAAGCTAGTCAGGTCCAGGTCACATTCACTTAAGAAGGAGCACTGCATCAGACCCACTAACATAAGCTAGTCAGGTCCAACTCACACCCACTCATGTATTTTACCTATTTTTAAACTACACGTTTTAGCTTAAATGACAGTACTCGGGAGTTTGTTCCTCTCATCCACAACTGTTACCAAATCAGTGTTTTTCTATATCCTTCCTGAATCTAAATTTTTCCAACCTGAAACCGATGCTGCGAGTCCTGTCTTGGCTACATATCACGACTATGTACTCAAATAATGAACTACATCTCGCTTTTCTGTAGTGGAGGGAAGGCGGGGTAGGGGTCGGCCTAGGAAAGGTTGGAGGGAGGGGGTAAAGGAAGTTTTGTGTGCGAGGGGCTTGGACTTCCAGCAAGCATGTGTGAGCGTATTTGATAGGAGTGAATGGAGGCATATGGTTTTTAATACTTGACGTGCTGTTGGAGTGTGAGCAAAGTAACATTTATGAAGGGATTCAGGGAAACCGGCAGGCCGGACTTGAGTTCTGGAGATGGGAAGTACAGTGCCGGCACTCTGAAGGAGGGGTGTTAATGTTGCAGTTTTATAACTGTAGTGTAAAGCACCCTTCTGGCAAGACAGTGATGGAGTGAATGATGAAAGTTTTTCTTTTTCGGGCCACCCTGCCTTGGTGGGAATCGGCCGATGTGTTAAAAAAAAAAAAAAAAAAAAAATCTCGCTTTTCGGAGCAGGAAAAAGTTTATTCAAATCTAAGTTCAACGGTATATTTCGAATCTTAATTGAATCATATTCCGCCTATTTGTATGTCATCAGCTAATTTACTCAGGTTTTTTTATTCCTTGTTAAGAGTTATTAATGTAGTTCGATTAAAGGAGGACAGGTCAAAGTCCTTGTATGAAGATCCCTCTCACTGGTACCCAGGCACCTTCCTAGACGGGCAAGTATTTTACTCGTCACCCCGATTAACTAACTATAATTTTTAAAGAGGTGGACCGGTAAGCCAGCTGAAGGTCTCGGTCAAATGACCAAAATCTCCAACGGCGGGTCTTCTGACTAAGACCCGCGTCAGGAAGCACTTGTCATGTTTCCTGACAAACCTTACCTAACCTAACCACCGCTTAGTCTCGTTCAATTGATGGGTTGTGACGGGTTACCTCGTCATTTTGAAGTTGTCTTAAGCTTCACCTATAAACTACCAAACTTTATGTAAACGGATTACAAAGAGAGTTGATGGCAGAAAGGAACTCAAATCTGTCTCGGTGCTTAAAGTTTTAAAATTGTGCATAATTTGATTCCTTGCAAAACGACCTTATCAGCAGTTTCTAAATTACTGAAAACATTGCAAAAGTTGTATAAAATCACGCATTTTGCAAGAACATTAAATCTACACTTAAGCAACATATGGAAATCTTTATTGAAGAAAAGTTTCGCCAGTGTGGCGAAAAGATTCCCATATAAACCATACCATGGGTGGGGTTCGAACCCGCGGTCAGAGTCAAAACTCCTGACCGCGGGTTCGAACCCCTCCCGTGGTATGATTTATTTGCAATCGTGTCATTACGATTTCGTGAGTCAGATTCCCATATGTTGTACAAGTGTCTCAATCTTCAACTTGTCGGTTTTAAAACATTTATCACATTAAATCAACAACCAGATCTACCACTGGATATCTTTTAACCGACTTAAAAAAAATTCTTTGAATGAAGTTTCTAATTACTACTTTCATACATCAACTACAACTCACTGTCATTGTCATACCATCTACTGACACAGTGGATGGATCCGGAAAAGAACATTGTCATGTGTCAGAAAAATAATAATTCAGACAAGTCAGACATCGTCTCTCTTTACTGATAGAATACTTAACACGCACGAACTTCACTGAAAAAAACCGATTAAACGGCTGGCTAGAAATTAGTGTATACCAGTTTCACAATGATGAATTATTAAAAGTATTTCACCCAGCACTTACCTCCAAGGCACCCTGCAAAGAAGTCCAGTGCCATGGCGAGTTAGTAAAAATACTATGTTACTCTTGCGTAACTCCTTGGAGGCGTACCTCTCTCTTGGCCAAGTGACGTGAGTTGCACCTGCAGTACCAAAGTGTCAAGTCACTTTGATTTCATGAGTTTCAAAGTGCGAGGGAGCACTGCGTACCAGCCTGCTCGCTCTCAACGCTGGGTGCACACTGTCTTACACTACCTCTGCTCTACTCCTTCCTAGACGCTACTGGCTTCACCTGGCCACACCAGACCCTCACTCACCCTGTTTACTTACTCCCTCCTTTACCCCCTCCCCTCCTATCATCCCCTTCCCTCCCCCTCCCCTCACTCAGTTCATACTTCTGACCAATTACAAACAGTTAACATCCCACCACGCCTGGTATACTATGGCTACAGCTTCAGCCTAGTCTTTATTACACGTTATATGCTTAAAGATGTGTATCTGTAAGTGTATGTATACAGAGGTGTGTGTGTCTCCTAGTGTATATAAAATCTTAGTGGAACCTATTTGCTTTAAACCTAGTAAGTTACAAGTGTCTCTCGATGTATACACATAAGAACATAAGAACATAAGAAAGGAGGAACACTGCAGCAGGCCTGTTGGCCCATACTAGGCAGGTCCTTAACAATCCGTCCCACTAACAGAATATTTGCTCAACCCAATTTTCAATGCTACCCAAGAAATAAGCTTTGACAATTCTACCCACTCATGCGCGAGTCCCACTCAAATCCAACCCCTCTCACTCATGAATTTATCCAACCTAAATTTGAAACTACCCAAGGTCCTAGCTTCAATAACCCTACTAGGCAGACTGTTCCACTCATCAACTACCCTATTTCCAAACCAATACTTTCCTATATCCTTTCTAAATCTAAACTTATCTAACTTGAATCCATTATTGCGGGTTCTCTCTTGGAGAGATATCCTCAAGACCTTATTTATATCCCTTTGTTAATACCCATTTTCCACTTGTATACCTCGATCATGTCTCCCTCATTCTACGTCTTACAAGTGAATGTAATTTTAGGGTCTTCAATCTTTCTTCGTAAGGAAGATTTCTAATGCTATGTATTAATTTAGTCATTCTACGCTGAATGTTTTCTAACGAATTTATGTCCATTCTGTAATATGGAGACCAGAACTGAGCTGCGTAATCTAGGTGAGGCCTTACTAATGATGTATAAAGCTGTAATATAACCTCTGGACTTCTGTTGCTAACACTTCTTGATATAAATCCCAGTAATCTATTTGCCTTATTACGTACGCTTAGGCATTGCTGTCTTGGTTTAAGGTTGCTGCTTACCATCACCCCAAGTCCTTCTCGCAATCTGTATAGCTAAGTTCTACGTTATTTAACTTATAAGTGCTTGGGTTATGGACACTCCCGAGCTTCAGAACCTTGCATTTATCTACATTGAACTGCATCTGCCACTTTTCTGACCACGAATTAAGTTTGTCTAAATCTTCCTGAAGTTCTATGACATCTATGTTTGAATCAATTATCCTACCTATCTTCGTGTCGTCGGCGAATTTGCTCATATCACTAGTAATTCCCTCATCAAGGTCATTGATATATATTATAAATAACAATGGGCCTAAGACTGATCCCTGTGGAACACCACTTGTTACAAGTCCCCATTCGGATTTAACCCCATTTATGCACACTCTCTGCTTCCTATTGGTGAGCCATGACTCGATCCATGACAGCACTTTTCCCCCAATGCCATGAGCTGCCACTTTCTTTAACAGTCTCTGGTGTGGTACTCTATCAAAAGCCTTACTAAAGTCTAAATAAACAATATCGAATTCTTTATCGTGATCAACAGCCTCAAAAGCTTTACTGAAGAAGGTTAATAAATTAGATAGGCAGGAACGGCCCCTCGTGAATCCATGCTGGGTATCATTAATCAAATTATGGTTATCTAGATGGCTTCTAATAATATCAGCTATAATTGACTCTAGTAATTTGCCTACAATTGAGGTCAGGCTTATTGGGCGGTAGTTTGACGGTAGTGACTTGTCCCCTGCTTTAAAAATAGGAATTACATTAGCCATCTTCCACATATCAGACACTACACCTGTTTGAAGAGATAAATTAAAAATGTTAGATATTGGTTCACAGAGTTCCATTTGCATTCTTTAAGAACCCTTGCAAAAAGCTCATCAGGACCCGGCGATTTATTTTGTTTCAGTCGGTCCAGCTGTTTCATAATCATTTCGCTAGTGACTGTGATATTACATAATTTATCTTCTTCTGGGCCTCTGTAAAAATTAATTACTGGGATATTATTGTCTTCCTGTGTGAAAACCGAGAAAAAATAATTATTAAAAATAGAGCACATATCATTCTCCTTGTCAGTAAGATGCCCAAAGTTATTTTTAAGGGGACCTATCTTATCCCTAACTTTTGTTCTATAAACCTGGAAAAAACTTTTTGGGTTAGTTTTTGAATCCCTAGCAACTTTAATTTCATAGTCCCGTTTAGCTTTTCTTATTCCCTTTTTAACGTCCCTCTTAATGTCAGTATACTGATTTATAAGATGACCCTCACCTCTTTTATGCGCCTATAAATTCCTTTCTTCTGCCCTAAAGATATTTGAGCCTATTATTCATCCATTTTGGGTCATTTCTACTTGATCTAATTTCTTTATACGGGATAAATGTTCTTTGGGCAGCCTGTATAGTGTTAAGAAAACTGTCATATTGATACCTCTCTTCTTCACCCCAGTCCACAGTTGATAAGTGTTCTCTAAGTCCATTATAATCTGCTAAGCGAAAATCTGGGACCATTACTGAATTATCCCTACTATCATACATCCATTCAATGCTAAAGGTAATTGACTTGTGGTCGCTTGAGCCGAGTTCCTCTGTAATTTCTAAATTATTAACAAGGGTTTCCTTGCTTGCCAGAACCAAGTCAAGTAGGTTATTTCCCTTGTAGGTTCTGTTACAAACTGCTTCAAAAAGCAATCCTGAACTACTTCTAAAAGTCGTTAGATTCTAAATTCCCTGTCATGAAATTCCAATCAATCTGACTAAAGTTAAAGTCCCCTAGAATTACTACGTTATCGTGTCTTGTGGCATTAACAATTTCCTCCCAAAGTAGTCTCCCTTGTTCCCTATCTAAGTTTGGAGGACGGTAAATCACGCCTAAAATCAATTTTTCACACCCCTCTGAAAATTCTATCCAGACAGACTCTGTATGTGTTAATTCAGACTTTATACCCGTTTTTATGCAACAATTTAAATGATCACGGACATAGAGTGCCACCCCACCCCCTTTCCCGATACTTCTGTCTACTTGGAACAATTTAAAACCCTGAATGTGACATTCGGCAGGCAAGTCCCGATTTTTCATATTAAACACATGAGAGTATAATTCTCATTTAAGGAATTATAGCCTTAATGATCTACACTAGGGATGTATCGGATATCCGTATCCGCATCCGCATCCCCGGAGCATCCGCATAAATTCTTACATCCGCATCCGCATCCGTAATTTTTCTAAATGAGACATCCGCATTCGTACTTTTCTAAATGAGACATCCGAATCCGCATCCGTACTTTTCTAAATGAGACATCCGAATCCGCATCCGTACTTTTCTAAATGAGACATCCGCATCCGTAATCACTATTAAATAAATATCCGCATCCGCATCCGGGCATAACAAAGCGGATGTGGCGGATAATATAACCTAAATTACAGAGCTTACATGTTTGTTTCCCACAAACTTGTTCTTATGATTTACAAATTAACATTGAAGCTTCAAATATTATAACTTAATAACCTGTGCAGAGAGAGAGAGAGAGAGAGAGAGAGAGAGAGAGAGAGAGAGAGAGAACATAAGAAAGGAGGAACACTGCAGCAGGCCTCTTGGCCCATACTAGGCAGGTCCTACACAATCCACCCCACTAACCTGGAGTTTACCTGGAGAGAATTCCAGGGGTCAACGCCCCTGCGGCCCGGTCTGTGACCAGGCCTCATGTTGGACCAGAGCCTGATCAACCAGGCTGTTGGTAAATTAGACACATATGCAACACTTGGGTATCTTTATTGAGGAAACGTTTCGCCACACAGTGGCTTCATCAGTCCATACAAAGGAGAATCGTGAAGAACAGGAGGAGTATGAGGTGGTCAGTCCCTCAATCTTGAGTCGATGTTGTCAGTCCATCAATCTTGAATATAATACAACATATGAGCATAGAGGAAGCTTATATACTGTGGAAAAATAAACACATAAGCAGTATAATGTGATCCTTTATTGACAACGTTTCGCCCACGCAGTGGGCTTTATCGAGTCACAGAAAGATCTACCTGGAATAAGAGTGACATGAGTATTTATAAAATTTAGTCAGGTGGAGAATGCTGGGTCAGGTGGAGAATGCTGCATGTGACAGTCTTCAAAGTAGTGTGATAGTCTAAAACCTTGTGTGACTTAAAGGACCTGCAGCTCTATGTGGGATAGCGTTGAAGAAGTTTCTTGGCAATAGGTTCAGCTATGTTGTAGAAGCCGTTGTTCTGGTTGAAGTTGTTGGATATACAGATAAGTGATGATTCCAAGATTCTTCGGTATTGAGTGTTGTCTTCTCTGGCGATGAGTCTTGCGTTTCTGTAGTTGATTAAATGGTTGTGTAAATTTCGGTGTTAAGAACATAAGAACATAAGAAAGGAGGAACACTGCAGCAGGCCTGTTGGCCCATACTAGGCAGGTCCTTCACAATCCATCCCACTAACAGAATATTTGCTCAACCCAATTTTCAAAGCTACCCAAGAAATAAGCTTTGACAATTCTACCCACTCATGCGCGAGTCCCACTCAAATCCAACCCCTCTCACTCATGAATTTATCCAACCTAAATTTGAAACTACCCAAGGTCCTAGCTTCAATAACCCTACTAGGCAGACTGTTCCACTCATCAACTACCCTATTTCCAAACCAATACTTTCCTATATCCTTTCTAAATCTAAACTTATCTAACTTGAATCCATTATTGCGGGTTCTCTCTTGGAGAGATATCCTCAAGACCTTATTTATATCCCCTTTGTTAATACCCATTTTCCACTTGTATACCTCGATCATGTCTCCCCTCATTCTACGTCTTACAAGTGAATGTAATTTTAGGGTCTTCAATCTTTCTTCGTAAGGAAGATTTCTAATGCTATGTATTAATTTAGTCATTCTACGCTGAATGTTTTCTAACGAATTTATGTCCATTCTGTAATATGGAGACCAGAACTGAGCTGCGTAATCTAGGTGAGGCCTTACTAATGATGTATAAAGCTGTAATATAACCTCTGGACTTCTGTTGCTAACACTTCTTGATATAAATCCCAGTAATCTATTTGCCTTATTACGTACGCTTAGGCATTGCTGTCTTGGTTTAAGGTTGCTGCTTACCATCACCCCCAAGTCCTTCTCGCAATCTGTATAGCTAAGTTCTACGTTATTTAACTTATAAGTGCTTGGGTTATGGACACTCCCGAGCTTCAGAACCTTGCATTTATCTACATTGAACTGCATCTGCCACTTTTCTGACCACGAATTAAGTTTGTCTAAATCTTCCTGAAGTTCTATGACATCTATGTTTGAATCAATTATCCTACCTATCTTCGTGTCGTCGGCGAATTTGCTCATATCACTAGTAATTCCCTCATCAAGGTCATTGATATATATTATAAATAACAATGGGCCTAAGACTGATCCCTGTGGAACACCACTTGTTACAAGTCCCCATTCGGATTTAACCCCATTTATGCACACTCTCTGCTTCCTATTGGTGAGCCATGACTCGATCCATGACAGCACTTTTCCCCCAATGCCATGAGCTGCCACTTTCTTTAACAGTCTCTGGTGCGGTACTCTATCAAAAGCCTTACTAAAGTCTAAATAAACAATATCGAATTCTTTATCGTGATCAACAGCCTCAAAAGCTTTACTGAAGAAGGTTAATAAATTAGATAGGCAGGAACGGCCCCTCGTGAATCCATGCTGGGTATCATTAATCAAATTATGGTTATCTAGATGGCTTCTAATAATATCAGCTATAATTGACTCTAGTAATTTGCCTACAATTGAGGTCAGGCTTATTGGGCGGTAGTTTGACGGTAGTGACTTGTCCCCTGCTTTAAAAATAGGAATTACATTAGCCATCTTCCACATATCAGACACTACACCTGTTTGAAGAGATAAATTAAAAATGTTAGATATTGGTTCACAGAGTTCCATTTTGCATTCCTTAAGAACCCTTGCAAAAAGCTCATCAGGACCCGGCGATTTATTTTGTTTCAGTCGGTCCAGCTGTTTCATAATCATTTCGCTAGTGACTGTGATATTACATAATTTATCTTCTTCTGGGCCTCTGTAAAAATTAATTACTGGGATATTATATTTATAATGGACTTAGAGAACACTTATCAACTGTGGACTGGGGTGAAGAAGAGAGCTATCAATATGACAGTTTTCTTAACACTATACAGGCTGCCCAAAGAACATTTATCCCGTATAAAGAAATTAGATCAAGTAGAAATGACCCAAAATGGATGAATAATAGGCTCAAATATCTTTTAGGGCAGAAGAAAGGAATTTATAGGCGCATAAAAAGAGGTGAGGGTCATCTTATAAATCAGTATACTGACATTAAGAGGGACGTTAAAAAGGGAATAAGAAAAGCTAAACGGGACTATGAAATTAAAGTTGCTAGGGATTCAAAAACTAACCCAAAAGTTTTCCAGGTTTATAGAACAAAAGTTAGGGATAAGATAGGTCCCCTTAAAAATAACTTTGGGCATCTTACTGACAAGGAGAATGATATGTGCTCTATTTTTAATAATTATTTTCTCTCGGTTTTCACACAGGAAGACATTAATAATATCCCAGTAATTAATTTTTACAGAGGCCCAGAAGAAGATAAATTATGTAATATCACAGTCACTAGCGAAATGATTATGAAACAGCTGGACCGACTGAAACAAAATAAATCGCCGGGTCCTGATGAGCTTTTTGCAAGGGTTCTTAAAGAATGCAAAATGGAACTCTGTGAACCAATATCTAACATTTTTAATTTATCTCTTCAAACAGGTGTAGTGTCTGATATGTGGAAGATGGCTAATGTAATTCCTATTTTTAAAGCAGGGGACAAGTCACTACCGTCAAACTACCGCCCAATAAGCCTGACCTCAATTGTAGGCAAATTACTAGAGTCAATTATAGCTGATATTATTAGAAGCCATCTAGATAACCATAATTTGATTAATGATACCCAGCATGGATTCACGAGGGCCGTTCCTGCCTATCTAATTTATTAACCTTCTTCAGTAAAGCTTTTGAGGCTGTTGATCACGATAAAGAATTCGATATTGTTTATTTAGACTTTAGTAAGGCTTTTGATAGAGTACCACACCAGAGACTGTTAAAGAAAGTGGCAGCTCATGGCATTGGGGGAAAAGTGCTGTCATGGATCGAGTCATGGCTCACCAATAGGAAGCAGAGAGTGTGCATAAATGGGGTTAAATCCGAATGGGGACTTGTAACAAGTGGTGTTCCACAGGGATCAGTCTTAGGCCCATTGTTATTTATAATATATATCAATGACCTTGATGAGGAATTACTAGTGATATGAGCAAATTCGCCGACGACACGAAGATAGGTAGGATAATTGATTCAAACATAGATGTCATAGAACTTCAGGAAGATTTAGACAAACTTAATTCGTGGTCAGAAAAGTGGCAGATGCAGTTCAATGTAGATAAATGCAAGGTTCTGAAGCTCGGGAGTGTCCATAACCCAAGCACTTATAAGTTAAATAACGTAGAACTTAGCCATACAGATTGCGAGAAGGACTTGGGGGTGATGGTAAGCAGCAACCTTAAACCAAGACAGCAATGCCTAAGCGTACGTAATAAGGCAAATAGATTACTGGGATTTATATCAAGAAGTGTTAGCAACAGAAGTCCAGAGGTTATATTACAGCTTTATACATCATTAGTAAGGCCTCACCTAGATTACGCAGCTCAGTTCTGGTCTCCATATTACAGAATGGACATAAATTCGTTAGAAAACATTCAGCGTAGAATGACTAAATTAATACATAGCATTAGAAATCTTCCTTACGAAGAAAGATTGAAGACCCTAAAATTACATTCACTTGTAAGACGTAGAATGAGGGAGACATGATCGAGGTATACAAGTGGAAAATGGGTATTAACAAAGGGGATATAAATAAGGTCTTGAGGATATCTCTCCAAGAGAGAACCCGCAATAATGGATTCAAGTTAGATAAGTTTAGATTTAGAAAGGATATAGGAAAGTATTGGTTTGGAAATAGGGTAGTTGATGAGTGGAACAGTCTGCCTAGTAGGGTTATTGAAGCTAGGACCTTGGGTAGTTTCAAATTTAGGTTGGATAAATTCATGAGTGAGAGGGGTTGGATTTGAGTGGGACTCGCGCATGAGTGGGTAGAATTGTCAAAGCTTATTTCTTGGGTAGCATTGAAAATTGGGTTGAGCAAATATTCTGTTAGTGGGACGGATTGTGAAGGACCTGCCTAGTATGGGCCAACAGGCCTGCTGCAGTGTTCCTCCTTTCTTATGTTCTTATGTTCTTATGTCTTCCTGTGTGAAAACCGAGAGAAAATAATTATTAAAAATAGAGCACATATCATTCTCCTTGTCAGTAAGATGCCCAAAGTTATTTTTAAGGGGACCTATCTTATCCCTAACTTTTGTTCTATAAACCTGGAAAAAACTTTTTGGGTTAGTTTTTGAATCCCTAGCAACTTTAATTTCATAGTCCCGTTTAGATTTTCTTATTCCCTTTTTAACGTCCCTCTTAATGTCAGTTAACGTCCCTCTTAATGTCAGTTAACGTCCCTCTTAATGTCAGTTAACGTCCCTCTTAATGTCAGTTAACGTCCCTCTTAATGTCAGGCATTCCTTGAGTCGTCAGATCTGCCTGCGTACTGGTGTTCTGAAATGCATTAAACATAAGAACATAAGAAAGGAGGAACACTGCAGCAGGCCTGTTGGCCCATTCTAGGCAGGTCCTTCACATTCCATCCCACCAACAGAATATTTGTTCAACCTAATTTTCAATGCTACCCAAAAAATAAGCTTTGATAATTTTATTTACTCATGTGCAATTCCCACTCAAATCCAACCCCTTTCACTCATGAATTTATCCAACCTAAATTTAAAACTACCCAAGGTCCTTGCTTCAATAACCCTACTAGGCAGACTGTTCCATTCATCAACTACCCTATTTCCAAACCAATACTTTCCTATATCCTTTCTAAATCTAAACTTATCTAACTTGAATCCATTATTGCGGGTTCTCTCTTGGAGAGATATCCTCAAGACCTTATTTATATCCCCTTTGTTAATACCCTTTTCCACTTGTATACCTCGATCATGTCTCCCTCATTCTACGTCTAACAAGTGAATGTAATTTAAGGGTCTTCAATCTTTCTTCGTAAGGAAGATTTCTAATGCTATGTATTAATTTAGTCATTCTACGCTGAATGTTTTCTAACGAATTTATGTCCATTCTGTAATATGGAGACCAGAACTGAGCTGCGTAATCTAGGTGAGGCCTTACTAATGATGTATAAAGCTGTAATATAACGTCTGGACTTCTGTTGCTAACACTTCTTGATATAAATCCCAGTAATCTATTTGCCTTATTACGTACGCTTAGGCATTGCTGTCTTGGTTTAAGGTTGCTGCTTACCATCACCCCCAAGTCCTTCTCGCAATCTGTATGGCTAAGTTCTACGTTATTTAACTTATAAGTGCTTGGGTTATGGACACTCCCGAGCTTTAGAACTTTGCATTTATCTACATTGAACTGCATCTGCCATTTTCTGACCAGGAATTGAGTTTGTCTAAATCCTCCTGTAGTTCACTGACATCTACGTCTGAATCGATTATCCTACCTATCTTCGTGTCATCAGCGAATTTGCTCATATCACTAGAAATTCCCTCGTCAAGGTCATTTATATATATTATAAACAACAACGGGCCCAAAACCGATCCCTGAGGAACGCCACTTGTTACAGATCCCCACTCCGATTTAACCCCATTTATGCACACCTCTGCTTCCTATTGGTGAGCCATGACTCGATCCATGACAACACTTTTCCCCCAATGCCATGAGCAGCCACTTTCTTTAACAGTCTCTGATGTGGTACTCTATCAAAAGCCTTACTAAAATCCAAATAAACGATATCGAATTCTTTATCATTATCAACTGCCTCAAAAGCCCACTGAAAAAGTTAACAAATTAGTTAGGCAGGAACGGCCCCTGTGAATCCATGCTGAGTATCATTAATCAAATTATGCCTATCGAGATGGCTTCTTATGTTATCAGCTATAATCGACTCTAGTAATTTGCCTACAATTGATGTTAGACTTATTGGGCGGTAATTTGATGGTAACGACTTGTCCCCTGCTTTAAAAATAGGAATTACATTAGCCATCTTCCACGTATCCGACACTACACCTGTTTGAAGAGATAGGTTAAAAATGTTAGTTAAGGGTTCACAGAGTTCTATTTTGCATTCCTTAAGAACCCTTGAAAAAAGCTCATCAGGGCCTGGCGACTTATTTTGCTTCAAACGGTCTATCTGTTTGATAACCTTTTCGCTAGTGACTGTGATACTACATAATTTATCTTCTTCAGGCCCACTAAAATACCTAATTCTTGGGATATTATTAATGTCTTCCTGAGTGAAAACCGAGAGAAAATAATTATTAAAAATAGAGCACATTTCATTCTCTTTGTCAGTAAGATACCCATAATTATTTTTAAGGGGACCTATCTTATCTCTAACTTTTGTTCTATACACCTGAAAAAAACTTTTTGGGTTAGTTTTCGAATCCCTAGCAACTTTAATTTCGTAGTCCCGTTTAGCTTTTCTTATCCCCTTTTTAACGTCCCTCTTAATGTCAATATACTGACTTATAAGATGACCCTCACCTCTTTTGATACGCCTATAAACTCCTTTCTTCTGCCCTAAAAGATATTTGAGCCTATTATTCATCCATTTTGGGTCATTTCTATTCGATCTAATTTCTTTATATGGGATAAATGTTATTTGGGCAGCATGTATAGTGTTCAGAAACCTGTCATATTGATAGCTATCTTCATTACCCCAGTCCACAGATGATAAGTGTTCTCTAAGTCCATTGTAATCTGCTAAGCGAAAATCTGGGACCGTTACTGAGTTATTCGTACTATGAAACTTCCATTCAATGCCAAAGGTAATTGATTTGTGGTCGCTTGCGCCGAGTTCCTCTGTAATTTCTAAATTATTAACAAGGGTTTCCTTGTTTGCCAGAACTAAGTCAAGCAGGTTATTTCCCTTGTAGGTTCTGTCACAAACTGCTTCAAAAACAATCTTGAACTACATCTAAGAAGTCGTTAGATTCTAAATTCCCAGTCAAAAAATTCCAATCAATTTGACTAAAGTTGAAGTCACCCAGAATAACTACGTTATCGTGCATTGTGGCCTTAACAATTTCCTCCCATAGTAGTCTCCCTTGGTCCCTATCTAAGTTTGGGGGACGGTATATCACACCTAAAATCAATTTTTCATGCCCCTCTGAAAATTCTATCCAGACAGACTCTGTATGTGTTATTTCAGACTTTATCCCCTTTTTTATGCAACAGTTCAAGCGATCTCGGACATACAGTGCCACTCCACCCCCCTTCCCGAAACTTCTGTCTACAACACACCCAGAGAAGACACTGCCGAGAAAAGATACATAGTCCTCCCCACCAACTCCATTGCCAAACACGTTTCCAACATTTTTTCCAATACCTCATTCCGAGTATCTACCTCCACATCCACCACCATCAAGGACATTACCAGTAACAGACAGGACAAGCTTCAATCCACTGCAGGGGTATACACAATCAATGTAATGACTGCAGCAAATTATACGTCGGTGAAACATCCAGAGACCTCCAAACACGCATTTCAGAACACCAGTACGCAGGCAGATCTGACGACTCAAGAAATGCCTGTGTTCAACACCGAAATTTACACAACCATTTAATCAACTACAGAAACGCAAGACTCATCGCCAGAGAAGACAACACTAAATACCGAAGAATCTTGGAATCATCACTTATCTGTATATCCAACAACTTCAACCAGAACAACGGCTTCTACAACATAGCTGAACCTATTGCCAAGAAACTTCTTCAACGCTATCCCACATAGAGCTGCAGGTCCTTTAAGTCACACAAGGTTTTAGACTATCACACTACTTTGAAGACTGTCACATGTAGCATTCTCCACCTGACCCAGCATTCTCCACCTGACTAAATTTTATAAATACTCATGTCACTCTTATTCCAGGTAGATCTGTCTGTGACTCGATAAAGCCCACTGCGTGGGCGAAACGTTGTCAATAAAGGATCACATTATACTGCTTATGTGTTTATTTTTCCATTGTGTCGGTATTTTATACCATTTATTTCCATCTTATATACTGTAGACAGGAGAGGTGCAGCAGTTGTAGGAGGTGTCACATTTGTCCAATGTGGAAGTAGGTCGTGCCCAAGGAATATAGATACCCAAGTGTTGCATATGTGTCTAATTTACCAACTCGTCGGTTCTCTGAACCATTCATTTACAACCAGGCTGTTACTGCTGTTCGCACGCAGTCCAACGTACGAACCACAGCCTGGCTGGTCAGGTACCGACTTTAGGTGCCTGTCCCGTGCCTGCTTGAAGACAGCCAGGGGTTTGTAAGTAATCCCCCTGATGTATGCTGCCCAACCAAATTTTCAATTCTATCCAAGAAATAAGCTTTGATAATTCTATTTACTCCTGTGCAAGTCCCACTCAAATCCAACCCCTCTCACTCATGAATTTATCCAACCTAAATTTAAAACTACCCAAGGTGCTAGCTTCAATAACCCTACAAGGCTGATAAATTAGACACATATGCAATGGAAATAAATTATAAATTATACTGCTTATGTGTTTATTAGATACATATGCATTGAAAATTAGGTTGAGCAAATATTTTGTTAGTGGGATGGATTGTGAAGGACGTGCCTAGTATGGGCCAGCAGGCCTGTTGTAGTGTTCCTCCTTTCTTATGTTCTTATGTATCTTTATTGAGGAAACGTTTCGCCACACAGTGGCTTTATCAGTCCATACAAAGAAGAATCGTGAAGAACAGGAGTTTGAGGTAATCAGTCCCTCAGCCTGGAGTTGCTGTCTGACACAGCAACATCTTGGTATCTTAATACAGGGAATTCTTCACTTGCCTAACCCTTGGTCACCACCTACTTCCACATTGGTCAAATGTAACACCTGCTACTGCTGCTGCACCTCTCCTGCCTACGGTATATAAGAACATAAGAACATAAGAAACATAAGAAAGGAGGAACACTGCAGCAGGCCTGTTGGCCCATACTAGGCAGGTCCTTCACAATCCGTCCCACTAACAGAATATTTGCTCAACCCAATTTTCAATGCTACCCAAGAAATAAGCTTTGACAATTCTACCCACTCATGCGCGAGTCCCACTCAAATCCAACCCCTCTCACTCATGAATTTATCCAACCTAAATTTGAAACTACCCAAGGTCCTAGCTTCAATAACCCTACTAGGCAGACTGTTCCACTCATCAACTACCCTATTTCCAAACCAATACTTTCCTATATCCTTTCTAAATCTAAACTTATCTAACTTGAATCCATTATTGCGGGTTCTCTCTTGGAGAGATATCCTCAAGACCTTATTTATATCCCCTTTGTTAATACCCATTTTCCACTTGTATACCTCGATCATGTCTCCCCTCATTCTACGTCTTACAAGTGAATGTAATTTTAGGGTCTTCAATCTTTCTTCGTAAGGAAGATTTCTAATGCTATGTATTAATTTAGTCATTCTACGCTGAATGTTTTCTAACGAATTTATGTCCATTCTGTAATATGGAGACCAGAACTGAGCTGCGTAATCTAGGTGAGGCCTTACTAATGATGTATAAAGCTGTAATATAACCTCTGGACTTCTGTTGCTAACACTTCTTGATATAAATCCCAGTAATCTATTTGCCTTATTACGTACGCTTAGGCATTGCTGTCTTGGTTTAAGGTTGCTGCTTACCATCACCCCCAAGTCCTTCTCGCAATCTGTATGGCTAAGTTCTACGTTATTTAACTTATAAGTGCTTGGGTTATGGACACTCCCGAGCTTCAGAACCTTGCATTTATCTACATTGAACTGCATCTGCCACTTTTCTGACCACGAATTAAGTTTGTCTAAATCTTCCTGAAGTTCTATGACATCTATGTTTGAATCAATTATCCTACCTATCTTCGTGTCGTCGGCTAATTTGCTCATATCACTAGTAATTCCCTCATCAAGGTCATTGATATATATTATAAATAACAATGGGCCTAAGACTGATCCCTGTGGAACACCACTTGTTAAAAGTCCCCATTCGGATTTAACCCCATTTATGCACACTCTCTGCTTCCTATTGGTGAGCCATGACTCGATCCATGTAAATTAGACACATATGCAACACTTGGGTATCTTTATTGAGGAAACGTTTCGCCACACAGTGGCTTCATCAGTCCATACAAAGGAGAATCGTGAAGAACAGGAGGAGTGTGAGGTTGTCAGGCCCTCAATCTTGAGACGATGTTGTCAGTCCATCAATCTTGAATAGAATAACAGCATATGAGCAGAGGAACCTTATATACTGTAGACAGGAGAGGTGCAGCAGTAGTAGGAGGTGTCACATTTGTTCAATGTGGAAGTAGGTCGTGCCCAAGGAATAGGCAAGCGAAGAAATCCCTGTATTAAGATACCAAGATGTTGCAGTGTCAGACAGGATGTGAATGAATGGTTCAGAGAACCGACGAGTTGGTAAATTAGACACATATGCAACACTTGGGTATCTTTATTGAGGAAACGTTTCGCCACACAGTGGCTTCATCAGTCCATACAAGGGAATCGTGAAGAACAGGAGGAGTGTGAGGTTGTCAGGCCCTCAATCTTGAGACGATGTTGTCAGTCCATCAATTGATGGACTGACAGCATCGTCTCAGGGGCCTGACACTTCTCTGTCTCACTCCTGTGTGGACTGATGAAGCCATTCTCATAGTACCCAAGTGTTGCATTATGTTCTGTTCCACTCGTCATTCTGGCTCATTCACATCCTGTCTGACACTCAACATCTTGTATTTTGTACAGGGATTTCTTCGCTTGCCTTCTGGCACACATTGTGAAATGTGACACCTCCTACTGCACCTCCTGTCTACAGTTATAGGTTCCTCTGCTCATATGCTGATTCTATTCAGATTGATGGACTACAGCTCTAGAGACATGCACTCACTGTTCTTCGATTCTCCTTATGGACTGAGGGCCCTTGTGAACATTTCCTCAAAAATACCCAAGTGTATATATTGTCTAATTACCAACTTCGGTTCTCTGAACCATTCATTCACACTCGATCCATGACAGCACTTTTCCCCCAATGCCATGAGCTGCCACTTTCTTTAACAGTCTCTGGTGCGGTACTCTATCAAAAGCCTTACTAAAGTCTAAATAAACAATATCGAATTCTTTATTGTGATCAACAGCCTCAAAAGCTTTACTGAAGAAGGTTAATAAATTAGATAGGCAGGAACGGCCCCTCGTGAATCCATGCTGGGTATCATTAATCAAATTATGGTTATCTAGATGGCTTCTAATAATATCAGCTATAATTGACTCTAGTAATTTGCCTACAATTGAGGTCAGGCTTAATACATATGTTGTATTATTATCAAGATTGATGGACTGACAACATCGAGTCAAGGTTAAGGGATTGATTACATCATTCTCCGGAAAAATAAACACATAAGCAGTATAATGTGATCCTTTATTGACAACGTTTCGCCCACGCAGTGGGCTTTATCGAGTCACAGACTCTGTTGTCAATAAAGGATCACATTATACTGCTTATGTGTTTATTTTTCCATTGTGTCGGTATTTTATACCATTTATTTCACATCATTCTCCGTTGTATGGACTGATGAAGCCACTGTGTGGCGAAACGTTTCCTCAATAAAGATACCCAAGTGTTGCATCTGTGTCTAATTTATCAACATGTCGGTTCTCTGAACCATTCATCTGCATATGTGTGAGAGACACACACAGTAACACTGTGGAGGTGTATAAATGGAAAACAGGAATTAATATAGGGATGTAAATAGCGTTTGATAAACATATTAGGTTGGATAAACACATGAGTGAGGGGTTTGATTTGAGTGGGAAAATATTGTTAGTGGGATGGATTGTGAAGGACTTACGTAGTATGGGCCAACAGGCCTGCTGCAGTGTTCCTCCTTTCTTATGTTCTTATGGAGGAACACTGCTGAAGGCCTACTGGCCCATGCAAGGCAGGTCCTTATCAAAATCACCACTACCCAAAGCTACCCAAGAATTCCCTCCCGCACCCACGACACCAATCAAACCCATTCTTCTTTGTATTGGACTGAGATCTGTTTGTGACAAACAGATCTCAGTCACAAACAGATACGAGATGTGTTTGTGACTTGATAAAGCCCAACAAACGAAAACGACTTCTGGCACAAAATGCAGAGAAACTTATTCTTGAAGAAAAACCTTCCAATCATAAACTTTAAGTATTAAGCAAATGTCAATTGATTATGTAATAAAAGTATTATGTATTAAAAGTATTATGTAATGAAAGTATTATGTAATGAAAGTATTTGCCATGTGGTAAAAAAACAAAAATCAGGTGTTTTATGACTGTCCTGCAAAATCCGCATCCGCATCCGCATCCGCCCGGATGTCAAGATGTGACATCCGTAATCCGCATCCGCATTTTACTGTAAGCAGATATCCGCATCCGCATCCGCATCCGTATTTTACTGTAAGCAGATATCCGTATCCGCATCCGCATCCGTATTTTACTGTAAGCAGATATCCGCATCCGCATCCGCATCCGCAAAATAAGTAAGTAAGACATCCGTATACACATCCGCATACCGGATATCTAAATTTTTCACATCCGATACATCCCTAATCTACACACATTGAGTTGACACTAGACCTAACAGACTAACAACTCGGATCTGGAAATAAACTTAATTCTTTCTCTCTTACATTTTTATTAATCTAACAATTTGCCTACATTCGCATGGCTTATTTAAAGCTAGATTGTTAATGACCTTCTCATTATCTTTACTGATACTGAACTTACTCTGATGACACTAAGATGTCATTCGGCTCACAGCCTAAAGACCCAGGTTCAATCCCGGGCTGATGGAGATGTTAATCTAGTCGATTCACACGACCTGTCCCTGTTCACGCAGCAGTAAATAGGCACCTTAGTGTTATTGAATGGCAAGTTACCTACAAAAAAGTGTTCTGTTACCATAACATTCTTAAGTGTCAATTGATCTGTGGGACGCATCCTGGGGAGTATAAACTACATAAGGCTTCCCTGTAAAAAAAAAAAAAATATTAAAAATTAATTACTCGTCCTGATGGAGTGCAGTAGTGCGAGTAATATGCTAAAAAAAATATAGCCAATCATAAATTCAGGCAAATATTTATAAAAAATTACAATGGTCTAACATCGTCATCGGTTTTCTATGATCCCTGAAGTCTGAGAGGAATTCTTAAGTGAATTTTGTTTCTGTCGCTGTGTGGTGCCAGGGAGGATCCCATTGTGGGGAATTATGGGATGACGTTCACAGGTACATTCCTGAAATATTTCATCCACATAATTTGACGGGGAGGCTCAACAAAGTAACAATTTACTGTACTTACTAATGTTAGTTGTACCTCAGAGCTAGGTGGGATTTTAGAGACATTAGGCTGCACCATGCCTCTCCTCCGAGACCCACACACTTTCTCACCCACAAAGTCGGGCCTATCAAATATTACAACAAAAATTAATACCAATACTGTTGGTAAATTACAAGATATTGAGTGGACTATATGATGGTTTGTGACTTGAAAAGAGAGAGGGGGGGGGGAGTCTGTTGAGTATACAGCATTTTACTAAAAATATACACATATATAAATAGAAAGGAAAATTTAACCTGAGCACTCACCATTTAATTACTGGATACAATTCGCCACCCAGCTCTGATCGTGTGAGGGTGTGCGGTGCTCTGGCCTGACCCCTGCCGGCACTTGACAGCACTTTGATTTTCACCAACATGGCGGCAGCCGGGAGGAGACGGTTGAACACAGTTTGTGTGGATCTGGTTACGTGTGTTATACACCCTGCCACGGCCGTAACAGTATTACCCACGATCCTGCGAGATGTTTATGGACTGGATACAGCGGATTTGTACGGAGTGGCCTTGAATGGGACGAATAGAGTGTTTGTGAAACTTCAAACGGCGGAGGTGTACGAACGGCTGGTGGATCAGCATCAAGATAGAGTGTATACTGTGCACACAGGACTCCAGGTGCGCTTGAAGGACGTATCGAGGACATACACTTGGGTTAGACTGAGGAACGTTCCGTTTGAGGCGGATGCGGTGGACATCAGTGCAGTTTTTGGAGGGTACGGCGTCATACATGCAGCTACCCCTGGGAAGTGGAGTGAGGGCCCGCTGATGGGGCTCTTTGAGGGGTCTTTCGCCTTGAAGATGACCTTGCGACATCCCATTCCGTCATACATCGTACTGCCGGATTTTAGGACACAGGTATACGTCACCTACATGGAACAACGCAGGACCTGTCGTCTGTGCGGGGCCTATGAGCATGACGGGGGACATCATGGAGCGAATGCACCAGTGCAGAGGAATGTGCAGAGGGTAGAGGAACAACAGGAGAAACAACCAAAGTTGTGGAGTGAGATAGTCGAGGGTTCAGAGGTGGTGTCAGACGATATCACAGGAAAAGGCGCCATCGGTGGTTGTAGATGGCAAACAGGAGAACCCTGTGGAGGAAGTGCCTTTGGAACAGGTATTAAGGGACATTCTGGATGATCCTCTACCAGTGTTAAGTGTCGAAGAGACTGATGGTTTGGCAGACACGGTGGATATGGTGGAGGGCATGGTGAATGCCAGTGTAGATGACCAACAGTTGGTGTTGGAGACAGCAGTGCAGGTGGAGGTTCATCAGATTGACAGTGCAAGTGGTATGGAAGTTGTGCAGGGGACCCGAAAGAGGTCGGGCACATTGTCTGATTGTGATGACGTGCTGACCCCGGCCCAGAGGATTTGCAAGAAACCTCTGGTGGAAGTTGCTAAGAAAGACTTAGGCTTGGTGCAAGATCGGGGAATTATTAAGGGAGGGAAGCAGGTGGGTAAATTGCAGAGTAAAGGGAAATCAGGGTCGCAACTTCCACCGAGGCCGAAGGACAAACCTTTGTCTTTAATTTCAAGTGTTAACGTTAAATGTAAATGGGTTGAGAGAAGATATTAAACGAGCATGGGTGAAGTGTATGTTGTGACGGTATGGTGTGACTGGTTTTTATGCAGGAGCATAATTATAGGTGTGGTAGAGATTTGGTATTGAATGGATTTAGGGTATATGCTAGTTCGTCAAGCAGATTAAAGGGCGGGGTGGCGGTAGCGGTGGCGGTGGCGGTGTCAAGCCCATTCAAGCCTTTGCGATGGGAGGAGAGTGGGGGGCAGACTGGTGAGGGTGGAGGGAGAATGGGGGGAGTGAAGGTATGCTTTTTGGGTGTGTATATGCCAGCAGAGTCGTCCAGACATGTGAAGGTGGATTTTGTGAGGGAGCATATGATTTACGCATGTAGGGATTTGCCTAGTGTAACCATAGTTGGGGGAGATTTTAATTGTGTTATCAGGGAAAGGGATGTAGAGCCGCGGGGGAGGGGGGTGCGTTTTGCCGGCTTTGAGGGACTTACTTAGGTGTGTAGGTCTGAAGGATGTAATTGGGGTAGGAGGGGCAGGAGAGCATACTTTTGTTAGAAGAGGGTATGGGGCTAGGCTAGACAGAATTTATGTAACGGGAAGTGTGGTGGTGGGTGGGGTTCAATATTTAGATGTGGGATTTACAGACCATCGGGGAGTGTTGGTGGAGGTGGAATGGTCGGGTGTGGTGCGGTGGGGTAGGGGGTATTGGAAATTAAATGTTAAGCTTTTGAGTGGTGAAGGTAGACGTGAGGAATATAGTGATTGGTGGGGAAGGTTGTGAGATGGGCGTTTGCGGGGGGGCTCTGGTGGATTGGTGAGTGGAGGTGGGTAAGAGGGGCATTAAAGCATACTATCAGAGATTGGGAAAGGAAGAGGTAGGTTGGCGTTATGGTATGCAAAACTACTTGGAGGGATTATTGACGGACTGTTACTTAAGAGGAGGACACAGACTGACTGAGGAAATACGGGCATTGAAGGACAGGTTGTGGTCGCTGCAGAATGAGAGGTTCGGGGCATGTAGGATGAAGGCAGGCTTGGATGACGTGTTGTGGGGGAATACACCCTCCAAATATGTATTGGGTAAGTGCAGGAAGCGTAAGGAAAGGATGACAGTGGAGTTCTTGGAGGTAGATGAGGGTTTGGAGAATTATGAGGAGGGAATGCGGATTCATACCACAGAGGGTATGAACGTATACATGGATAAGTGGTTTGCCAAGCATATGTGTCACAAAGGGGTGAGTGGGGTGGACAATGATTTAATATTAGGGGGCATCGTGGAGAGGTTGGGACGAAGTGAGCGGAAGGAGTTGGAGGGGATGATTAGTGAACGGGAGGTGTGGGAGGCGGTGGATGGGTTAAGTAGAGGAAAGACCCCAGGAATAGATGGCATAGCGAACGAGTTTTATAAGGAAAATTGGAATGTCATGAGGGACTGTTTGGTTGGTGTGATGAATGGGATGAAAGAGGCCGGGGTGATGGGAAGGGATATGGGATTGGGGGTGGGGGTTCTAGTACGGAAGGGGAAGGTAGGGGATACTTTGGGGAATTACAGACCTTTGGTTCTCATGAATTCTGATTATAAAATATTTGCAAAGATTCTAGGTAACAGATTAAAAAGGGTGTTGGGGAGGGTGATTGAAGTAGGACAGGGGGGGATTCCAGGTAGGGGAGTGGTGGCGGGGCATGAGTACATTAAGGATTTCATTGACAATGTAAAAGGGGTAGGGGTATTGGCACTAGATTGGCAGGGGGCCTATGATAGTGTAGAGCGTGAGAGCATGTATGGAATCATGGAGCGGCAGGGGTTCGGTGGGGAAGTGATGAATTGGATCAGAGCTTTATATGAAGGGGCATGTGTGAGGGTACAAGTCAACGGTAGACTGGGGGGTACAGATGGAATGGGGTTTGCAGCAGGGATGTCCTCTGTCGCAAATTCTGTTCGCATGTGTTCAGGATCTGTTTTACAGATTGGTGGGGGAGGAGGGGGGAGGGGGGATGGTGGTGAGGGGATCATGAACATTGTGGGGTATGTAGACAATACTATGGTGCTGGTATGACAGGAGAAGGGGCTGGTGCATGTGGGGAACAGTATAGACACATTTTGTAAGGCAACTGGAATGACAGTTAATGGGGCAAAATCACTGTTGTTGGAGGTGGGTAATTGGGTGGGAAGGGGGTTGGGAAGGAGATATGGTTGGAATGTGACAGACAGGGTGAAAATATGTGGAATAGTGTTCACGTGGAATCCGGACGTGACGAGAGAGGTGAATTCGGGGAACGTGGTGCAACGGGCAATGGAGCGTATAAATCGTTGGTGTGCGGGTGAGCTCACGTTGAGGCAGAGGGTAACAGCGGTAAATACGATGATTTACAGTAGGGTTTGGTTTGTAGCTAATATTTATCCTTTATTGAGGTGGGACGTGGAAGGTTTTCAAGTTCATCTGGGCTAATGGTAGACATTGGCTGGGGAAGTATATAGTTAGGAAGGGTATATTATTGGGGGGGTTGGGTCTGATTTGGCTGGAGAAGAGGTTGATGTGTATGTATGTGAAACATTGTGTGATAAGGAGGGGGATGGGGGAGAGGCCGGGGTGGAGGGTGTGTTGAGAGAGTTGGGTGAATGGTGGGAGGGGAGGGACCTGGCACAGTGCAGGGATTGACTGCGCAATATGATGGTCATAAAGGAACCGCAAAATTTAAAAGTTGCTGTGCTTATGAGGTTAGGAGGTGGGGTGGGGGTGATGGAGGGTGAGGCGATATATCCAGTTTATGACTGGAAAGGAATTTGGGGGGATTTCGGGAATTGCGGTTATCGGGAAGGGATCGTGAGCTGATGTATAGGTATCTACATGGGGCGGTTGCAGCAAGGGAGATTTTATTTTGAATGGGGTGTGTGAAAGATGGGGGTTGCGAGAGATGTGGCATGCCGGAGACAGTTTTGCATGTCATATACTTTTGTGAGGCATTGGAAGGGGTAAGGTGGTGGATGGGATGGGTTTTGAGGAAATTGGGGGGAGGGGGAGTACCTTTATTAAGGGCAATTTTCTTGGATTTGGGGGGCGTGTGTCAAAGGGACAAAAAGGGTTTAATGTACTGCTTGGTGGATTTTGTTTGTGTGTCATGGAAATTGAGAGAGGTGGGCATTAGGGAAAGAATTAAGGCGGTGGCGGCTCATATATACGGAACCAAGTGTCGGAACCGTTTGTTATATGGGAAGGGTTGGGGTTCTGCATTTTCGGAGGATTACAGATCATTATGTGTCAAGGGGCTATTGAGAGGATTGGAGGGGTTTGAGTGGGCTTGACCCGTTGGGTGGGGGTTTTAAGGGATAGGAATTGTTGTTTGTTTATAGGAGATAGGGACTTATGATTGGAGTTCGGGGGGGTGGGGGGGAGGGGAGGGTGGGGGTATTATTCATTTTGGGTGACGGTAGACTTTCTTTGCTGTGACTAGTGACGTTAGGGTTTTGGCTAGTGGATGAGTTGTATGAATGAGCGGAATGGATCGGTCTAGTTGGAAGGGGGGGGGGGAGTCAGGGGATGTACAAGGGTTTGGCTGGTCCTCTGAAGCCGGGGGGGGGGGAGTGTGTGTGGGTTGTAACTGGTGTGATTGTGTTGGGGCTGGTTTGTATCATTCAGTAGATGGTCAAGGTAACTGAAACATGTGTGGTGGTTACAGTGGATTTCGGTGCATAGGCCAATGGAAGGGTCATGTTTGAGCTCATGTTGCACCTTGATATAAAGTCGGGGCTGGTTATTATAATATTGTTTAAGACAAGGCATGAAAGGGAGGGTGACGATACGTTGTATGTATAATCGACTTTACCATCGTGCAATTGTAGTTAGGTTTAAAATGTTAACAGTTTATGAATAATTTGTTGGCCACATACTTTGGGCAGAAGCATATATTTGTAATTTGCATGATGGAATACTCTGTGGCATGTTGATGGTAATCTGATAGGGCACCAGGTATGCAACATACAAGTTGTTGGAGGTCATGAATTTACACTTGTGTAAGTTATGTTAGTATTACTGCATCATTTAATATTAACAGTAATAGTTGTTAATTGTGATGGTATTAATTTTGCATCTTGGTGTGTATAGGGGTTTTTGTTGCTATGATAGCAATAACTAGAGAGCATTGGTGTGATTTATCTGAATATGTTTTGTGAAACGTTACCACATGTAAATAGAGCTTACAGATTATAGGTTAAATGCACTTGTTAGGTTGGGGGGAGGGGTCCATGATTGGGAGCTATATGTGTCTCCTGTAGGATGCAAGTCCTTGTTACTTTGTAAGGATGGGTCATACCTGTTTATTTTTTTTATCTGGTAAGTTCTTACTAGGAATTTATATCGATGTCGGGTCTTGGCACTGGATTTACCTTTAGTTATATGTTAATTTTAACACCTTGCACGCAGTTCGTTTTGGGCTGTTAATTGTGACATAGTGTTTATCTCCATTGACTTTGGCTAGGGTTACTCACTGCTGATGTTATTTGTTTTTATATACCTTTGATTTTGTGTTTGTATATGAATTACATGTACCGATAAACCTAATAAAATGTAAAAAAAAAAATGTGTGTTGCTGGGAAGAATCGGAGTCCTCTATTTTTTTTCCATCCTTGTTGACGAATTGTAAGGGTTTTCCACACTATTTATCCCAATTCTTCAGTGGGAACGTGTCAGCAATTTCTAAATTACGGATTGAAGCCAATATTGACCTCCATGATGCCTGATTACATTACACAAAATGTCACAACCAGTGTTCCCAGATTTTGTCCATTACTGTATCTTCCTCCCGTGTATCACTCCGCGGCCGCTGCACACCCTCATTCACACAAAATTTCTTGAAGGGTCAAATCTGCATCACTTTTTAATATGCAATTATTGTATTATTCATATTTACACATGCTGAATTTAGGAAAATTATATATATAAAAAAATCCACATTGCGGCCGGGTGGAGATCGTTCAAAAACGACTTAATTGAAATTATTTTTGTACTCCACCTTGCTTTTCAATTTTTACACACATTTACAATTTAGGGCCATGGGTGCCACTGAACAATTATATTTTTTCCGGACAAATGTTATAACAACTGGTTAGACAAAAAAAAAGGATGCTCTTTATAAGCTAAAACCAATTCCAGAATTCATTCTTGCCATAGGTAGGACCAGTCGTTGAGTATGTGGCACTTCTGTGGTGCCCTCTAACTAAATACAACATAAACACATATAGTATACAACAAGAAGTCTTAATGATCCTCGTGGAGTCGACAAGCCGCCTTAAACACAACTCAGAGAGCAAAACCCTAAGACGTTCAGACATGTGCCTCCAGACAGGTGCTGGCGCAACTAATATTGAGGCTGAAGTTGAAATTGCACCTGCTAGATTTCTTTCATGTCCTAGATGTGAACTAGCAAGAAGTGGTATGCTGCGACTTACCAAATATGCTGAGGTGTAGACAAGGACACTCAAAGTAATACTGAGGGAAACTGCGTCACTCAACTGAGTAGTCAGGACAGGTTTCCTCAACAAAACAGCAATAACAAAAATCATAAAGTGATTGTTGCTAGAGAGAGATTGCAGGACTTGTTGCAGGTTCTCTTTATACAGTGTTCTTTCCACCGCATTACTGAAGTTTTATTATATTTTAAAAGTTGTGTTTGTGGGCTGAGTCTCGTGAGTCTCGTGAGTCTCGTGAGTCTCGTGAGTCTCGTGAGTCGAGTAATGGGAGGCTATATGATGTAAATCTTCTGAACATCGTTTACTTTAGTATAAAGGGGAGTTATTGCCCCCGCAGCCCAGTCCAGCACCAGATTTCCCGGATGATGTTCTGATCAGTCAAGCTGTTGGCACTAACAGCAAGCAGTCCAATGTAGGCACCACAGCCAGGCTGACTAGGAACCAGTTTGAGGAGCTTATCAAGTTCCGTCTAGGGGTTCGCCTCTTGGTAATTTCCCTTATATAATTATTATTGTGTTAGTGAACTCGCTGGTTAACATTCTGCCGAGCTTCTTGCTCTCATAAAAAATAATTTAATATAAAGATTCAGAATCACTCCTTCCAAAACTACGGTGTTCTTCCCCAACACCAAGGCTGATTACTTCATCTTTTGTATATAGTTCTACATTCTTCACATAATTTTTTTGTTAACACATCGGTCGTTTCCCACCAAGGCAGGGTGGCCTGAAAAAGAAAAACTTTCATCATCATTCACTCCATCACTGTCTTGCCAGAGGCGTGCCTACACTACAATTATACAACTGCAACATTAACAACCCTCCTTCAGAGTGCCGGCACTGTACTTCTCATCTTCAGGAATCAAGTCCGGCCTTCCGGTTTTCCTGAATCCCTTCATAAATGTTACCTTACTCACACTCCAACAGCGCGTAAAGTCCTAAAAACCATTTGTCTTCATTCACTCCTATCTAACACACTCACGCATGCTTGCTGGAAGTCCAAGCCCCTCGCACACAAAACCTCCTAGGTGGACCCCTACCCCGCCTTTCCTCCACTACAGATCTATACACTCTCGAAGTCCTTCTATTTCGTTCCAACCTCTCTACGTGTCCAAACCATCTCAACAACCCCTCCTCAGCTCTCTGGATAATAGTTTTGGTAATCCCGCACCTCCTCCTAATCTCCAAACTACGTTTTCTCTGCATTATATTCACACCACACATTGACCTCAGACATGACATCTCAACTGCCTTCAGCCTTCTCCTTGTTGCAACATTCACAACCCATGCCTCACACCCATACAAGAGCGTTGGTTTAACTATACTCTCATACATTCCCCTCTTCACTTTCATGGATAAAGTTCTTTGTCTCCACAAACTTCTCAGTGAACCACTCACCTTTTTCCCCTCGTCAATTCTATGATTTAGAAAAATTTTCATAGACCCATCTGCTGACATGTACACTCCCAAATATCTGAACACATTCACCTCCTCCATACTCTCTTCCTCCAGTCTGATATCTAATCTTCCGTTACGTAATTTTTTGTTATCCTCATCACCTTACTCTTTCCTATATTCACTTTTAATTTCCTTCTTTTACATACCCTACCAAACTCATCAACCAACCTCTGCAACTTCTTTTCAGAATCTCCCAAAAGCACAGTGTCATCAGTAAAGAGCAACTGTGACAACTCCCACTTTGTGTTAGATTCTTTATCTTTTAAACCAACACCTCTTGCCAACACCCGAGCATTCACTTCTCTTACAACTCTATCTATAAATATGTTGAACAACCACTGTGACATCACTCATCTCTGTCTAAGGCCTACTTTAACTGGGAAATAATCCCCCTCTCACCTGCATACTCTAACCTGAGCCTCACTGTCATCGTAAAGACTCTTCACTGCTTTCAATAACCTACCTCTTATTCCATACCTTTGCAACATCTGCCACATTGCCCCCCTATCCACCCTATCACACGCCTTTTCCAAATCCATAAATGCCACAAAAAACCTCTTTACCCTTATCTAAATACTGTTCACCTATATGTTTCACTGTAAACACTTGGTCTACACACCCCCTACCCTTCCTAAAGCCTCCTTGTTCATCTGCTATTCTGTTCTCCATCTTACTCTTAATTCTTTCAATAATAACTCTACCATACACTTTACCAGGTATACTCAACAGACTTATTCCCCTATAATTTTTACACTCTCTTTTGTCCCCTTTGCCTTTATACAATGGAATTATGCATGCTCTCTGCCAATTCCTAGGTACCTTACCCTCTTTCATACATTTATTAAATAAAAAGCACTAACCACTCCAAAACTATATCCCAACCTGCCTTTAACATTTCTATCTTTATCCCATCAATCCAAACTGCTTTATTCCCTTTCATTCTACTCACTGCCCCACGCACTTCCCCCACACTCACAACTGGTTCTTCCTCACTCCTATAAGATGTTATTCCTCCTTGCCCTATACACGAAATCACAGCTTCCCTATCTTCATTAACCTTTAACAATTCCTCAAAATATTCCCTCCATCTTCCCGATACCTCTAACTCTCCATTTAATAACTCTCCTCTCCTATTTTTAACTAACATATCCATTCATTCCCTAGGTTTCCTCAACTTATTAATCTCACTCCAAAACTTTTTCTTATTTTCAACAAAATTTGTTGATAACATCTCACCCACTCTCTCATTTGCTCTCTTTTTACATTGCTTCACCACTCTCTTAACCTCTCTTTTTCTCTCCATATACTCCTCCCTCCTTGCATGTGAGGGAAAAGTCCATAGATAGGAGTGATGAAAGTGTGAAGGTATGTAGAGTGATGATTGAAGGGTAGTTTGCTTGTTAAGGTGGGGTGAGTGTCTAGCTGCTGCTATACCCCCCCCTCCTTTTCCACCCGGTGAGAGGTGTAATGCTGGGCTCCGGCCACAGGTTGAAATCACTCGACTAACCACGCCCGACCTCACTGTAAGTACTTCACGGCTGCTCGTATCTTCATTATTTTATGTTCAAGAGCTTCACTCTTTAATTTGTTTGGAGCTTCACTCATGTTTAACAACATTAACTTCTGCTCTGTCCTGCCTTGGTTTTTGGTAAAGTTATTTATTACAGTTTCACCATTTCTTTAAAGGCCTTATGCCTACTATGTAAATTAATGCTAGAGTGGTGAGTAATTCTTTTGGTTTCTTCCACAGTCCTCTGTTTCCGCACGGATCATCGGATTCAAGGCTGAGTGGGGGGGGGGGTCCGGCGTACTCACCAAGTGAGAAACAGAGTAACACCAATTCTTCGCTACACCAGTAGTTCCTAAGTCCACACTCTAGAAACCTCAGGCAACTGTACTTTACCAGGGGACAACTTTCACCTGAGTCCCTGACATCATTTGTGACATTGTGGATGTGGAAAACTGTTGGATTTGTGGGAAACATTGAGGCAACAACAACAACAATACCACCACGGAGTCTAACATGGATTCATTGCTTCTGTGTTAACAAGATCAACACGTGTAAATATCTAGCTTTGGATCAGATATATATATTTTTTGTTTTCATTTTTCATTTTTCTTAAGATAGGATTATTATAATCATATTTACGTATTTATTATTTACATTTCTTTCTATTAAAATAGTGTTTATTTTTCTTGTTATTATTGTCTTTTTCTATTATACTTTTCCTAAGAAGATTGGCGACAACCTTCACATTGCATCACTTCTACTTTGTAAAAACTTCTCATATGCTAACTTTTTCTTTCTTACTACTCTTTACATCATCATTCCACCAATCGCTCTTCTTCCCTCCCGCACCCACTCGCCTGTAACCATAAACTTCTGCTGAACACTCTAACACTATATTCCTAAACTTACCCCATACATATTCTACTCCATTGCCTATACTCACACCCTAACTGCTCCCTCCTTTAGTTTATAATCCTTCACATCTCTTACTTACTGCTTCCATTTTCCTTGTATCCCATCTACCTTTTACTCTCACTGTAGCTACAACTTAAAAGTGATCTGATATATCTGTGGCCCCTCTATAAACATGTACATCCTGAAGTCTACTCAACAGTCTTTTATCTACCAATACGTAGTCCAACAAACTACTGTCATTACGCCCTACATCATATCTTGTATACTTATTTATCCTCTTTTTCTTAAAATATGTTACCTATAACCAAACCCCTTTCTATACAAAGTTCAATCAAAGGGCTCCCATTATCATTTACACCTGGCACCCTAAACTTACCTACCACACCCTCTCTAAACGCTTCTCCTACTTTAGCATTTAGGTCCCCTACCACAATTACTCTCTCACTTGGCTCAAAAGTTCCTACACACTCGCTTAACATCACCCAAAATCTCTCTCTCTCCTCTACACTCCTCTCTTCTCCAGGTGCATACTCACTTATTATAACCCACTTTTCACATCCGACCCTTATTTTAATCCAGATTATCCTTGAATTTATACATTTATATTCCCTCTTCTCTCTCCATAACTGATCCTTCAACATTATTGCTACCCCTTCCTTAGCTCTAACTCTCTCAGATACTCCTGACTTAATCCCATTTATTTCTCCCCACTGAAACTCGCCTACCCCCTTCAGCTTTGTTTCGCTTAGGGCCAGGACATCCAACTTCTTTTCATTCATAACATCGGCAATCATCTCTTTCTTATCATCCGCACTACATCCACGCACATTCAAACATTCCAATTTTATAAAGTTCTTCTTTTCCTTCTGTTTAGTAATGTATACAGGAGAAGGGGTTACTAGCCCATTGCTCCCGGCATTTAGTCGCCTCCTACGACACACATATCTTACGGAGGAAGAAATTTTGTTTTACTTCTCTATGGACATAAACAGAAATAAACAAGAACAAGAACAAGAACTAGGAAGAAAATAGAAGAAAACCCAGAGGGGTTAGTAAATATATGCTTGTACATGCATATATAGTGTGACCTAAGTGTAAGTAGAAGCAGCAAGACATACCTGCAACCTTGCATGTTCTTCACATTATGTCCTTGTATTTTGTTGATAAAGCCACTGGATGTTACACATGTGTCTAATTCTTCGTAAATTATATAATCCTGGGAAAACTGAATAAAGAACATTAGTCATTCCCAGTAATTTAAGCATTTGACTTAATTTAAAAGGAGAGTGAAAGTTCTCTGTACATTCTCTAACTCTGTAATTTTTCTGATCTTAAAAGTACATCAGCTGTGTAGAGTGTTCAGTTGCCTTAAAGAACATTATCATATCACTTGGTTCTACAGTAACTCTTTAGTCTATCATCTTTGCTGTTGTGATTGTTGTGGTCCTTGAATACAAGATCTTGTGTCGTTATTACTCCTGAGTACCTGACGTTCGTCTTTTGATCTATTGAGTGGTTTCATCTTATTTTAATCCCAATTCCAGTTTTTAAATATTTTTTTTTTCACGAGGTGTTACTGAAATTAGTTCTCACTGAACATCGTATTGTTTTTTGTGTCTAATTAGCAAACCTGTTGTGCATTTTGTAACAAAAGCACCAGATTTCTCACACACCTAAACCAATATATAAAAGGCAAATTCAGATAGCAAGCCAGTGAAAATATTGCCCAGGACGGCTGTGGTGGCCATTTTCAAAAAAGGCGTCAATGAAATTTAATCAATTTTAAAAAATTGCAGCTGTAGATGACCACTGTTACTCGGGACAGTTGCCACTAAAATCTTTATGAAGGGTTTGTAAAGCCATTTACAAGAAGTAATCTTTTTTTAAAAAAAAAAAGGGATAGATTTATGCGTAGAACATATTATTTTTATTGATTTCTTTTCTAAACTTTATCACAAATCAGACAGTTTAACACTGTATTTTTACTATCAATACCAAATCAAACATCATCTGTCACACATAGTTTACCCTAGAAGCGACCTATGTAATTAACGTAACTCAGTATTCATGGCCAGACGCACATTACATATTGATGATCGAATATCACATGAAATTGTCGGGTGGTGTTAAGTTTCTACTATGACACTAGTAATGGGATTTATGTTAAATGTTAGCTATATTCTCAAAGTAATTTTTGGAAGTAAAGGTTTTAGAATTATTCAAGAATGAAGTACAATAAATTAAAATGATTAAATAAGTCGCAGTCAAGAAAATGTCTATAAAATCAGTCGTTACCAGATTAAATTTTTTTCTGACCACAGTTCCGTAGCCACAGTTCCGTAGCTACAGTTCCGTAGCCACAGTTCCTTTTTCACTTGCAACATTTTACACAGCATTTGTTGCATTTGCATGGCAAGACTCATAGCAGGTGTGCTGCCTTTGGTAAATCATTCAAGGGGACTTGTGTACTCCAGCCCTTGTTGGCTCAGGAAGGCAATTCATGTGGTGTCTACTACCTTCTTGCATGATTGAGCACGTAACATCAAACCTGCATAATTGATGTATCTGTTTGAATGCTGTGTCTACCTGCTGCATTTCATGTATTGACATCAATCCGCTTGTGTTGGACAATGTGGAATTTCAGCGTATGAGCGATGGTAAGTGCCGCAAGGGTTGATTCAGCTGTCTTATCTTTGATACGGAACTCCCTATGATAATCCTGACGAAGGCAAGCAGCAATGATGGCACAGATTCTCTTCGGCAGCCTTTGGGGAAAATCCATTGAAGGTTTAGCTTCTCCAAACATATTGCGACGTACAGTGTAACACATGTAAGATGGACAGCATCAACAACATCTTCGAAGGCTATCAGTATTTATCTTCTCTTGCTGTGTATCCGCATGTCAGGATGCATGTGGCGGATGTATCCTTGAGTTGTGTAGAGTGGACCCTGGCCTCAAGCTTGGCACCTGCCTGTTCCATTCTGCACTGGTAGAGATGGGTGAGATCAACAGCTTAAACACTGGTGGTCTTTCCTAATCCAGCCTAGTCGCCTCAGAGTGGAGGACTAGCAAAGCCAACTCCAGATACTTCTCTCTCATGGTTTGTTTCCTTCCATGTATCAGCCAGAATCTTTCTTGCATGGTTGTGCAACTCGACCAAGGACAACCTAGTGTGATATTTAACTTCAAGAACAACCTTGTCTCCGGCACCGAGTCTTTCCAGCAGGCCTTTGTCTTCCAGAAGAGCTGCTCAGGTTGGCACTCGTTTGTCCATTGAAAATGTTGCTGCTTCACTGAGAACATGTGTACCAGCGGTGCCAACAAAACAAACAACCTTCTAGAGCAGTCTTCCCTCTACTTGACTGAAGTGAATGTGACTTAGTTCATTTTCATGAAAGTGTTGCATCATTTCTTGCACCTTCGGTCTTAAGTATACGATTTTCAGCGCTTTGCAGTTTAGCGTTTATGAACTGAGTCTGTCAGTGTAATTCTACCAAGTTATCAAGCTAGAGTGCTCTTAGGAGTCGTATTAGCTGACTGAATTTAATCAATATTGTGCAAGTGAAGTGTTTCCATCTGGTCTGCCTTTCCATGTGGACTGTGAAGGAAAGTCAGTGGTTCTATTTTTTTTCTTGGCAAATCCTGCACGACTTCATTTGCATTAATAACGCATTGCAGTTGTGATCAGGTGTAGACGTGTGAATGGTTCGTTACCTTTGTACCTTGTTCAGCTATCAAAACTTTGGGGCCCAGTCCCTGGACCCATTATGTTCCTCCGTAATCTTTTTGACTACCTCCCACAGGATGGGTCTGGGCTGCATAATAAAGATATTAAACTTCCGTTGAAGGACCTGGATGGTCAATATAAACTACACAGAAGCCCTTGCACCATGTTAATTCAAATAGCATTTACTGTTCACCAATAACCACTATAATTTCTGTACAAGTTATCTTCATTACCATTTTATTAAATAGAGAGGATTATATAGATAAAATGTCTCATATCTTAAATTATTTTAAAAAAACTGAGTGTGTTGATGATGATATCCTGAGAACTACCTTTAATAAAGAGGAAATTAATAGGTTTTAGAAAATTGAAGTCTGAAAATGTAATTACTGAGGTGGTTTATTCTGAATTATTTACATCATGATGGAAACCAATATTTTATATGGTTTACCTAAAATTCATAAGAATAACTGCTCTATAAGAACAATTATATCAGCTATTGGTACTTTAAACTATAAACTTTCTAAATTTCTTCTTCTTATATTAGCAGCTGTGACAACTAATGAATATACACTTATTCATTTTCTTTTGTTAAAGAAATTTGCCATTTTGAGGTTTGATGAATGTGTAGCAGCCAGTGTTGATGTTAATTAAGTCTCTGTTTACAAGTATATCATTAACACAGACGATAACTATATGTATAAATACTCTATTTAAATATAATGTTTGTATTAAACATTTTTAATAGACAACAGCTTCATAAAATGTTGTCAGTAGCAACAAGAGGGATGGGTTTGCAATTGCGAATAATTTGGGACATATTTTGGCCACTGTTTCTTTTGCTTATTATGAGGTTGACTGGTTAAATAAGTGTCTGGTTGAATTTAAACCATTGTTATATCGATGTTATGTTGACGATACCTTTCTAATATTTAAATCACGTGAACTGAACCATTATTCTTGCAATATCTAAATTCAAAGCACTCTAATATTGAATTTTCATTTGCTATAGAGACAATATAAGAACATTGCATTTTCTTGACATTATTGTGAGTCATAGTGATGACAGTTTTCGTACTTCAATGCATCGTAAACCAACATTTACTGACTTAGCTACAAAATTCTCTTCATCTGTAAATATACCTGGAGTATACCTGGAGAAGGTTTCGGGGGTCAACGCCCCCGCGGCCTGGTCTGAGACCAGGCAGTATAAACAAAATTTTATTTCCACATTAATCTCTAGAACTTTTCGTATATGTTCATAGTACTCTAGTCTTCATTCTCAATTTGAATTAATAAGACAAAACCATTTCTTAAAAGGGTTAACATATTTTTAATAAATACTCACATAGGTAAACAGCTAAGTTATTACATCCTCCAGAACCAAATAATGTTAACAGAACAGTTCTTTATTTCCCAAACAGCTTTTGTAAACAAACGTAGCTTTTCTTTAAGAAATAAGCTAACAAAGCTGTTTCAGGTATTTTATCGCCGGGTGAGAGTTAATTATATTTAAGCCTAAATGCGCTATACAACGTCTCTAACTTTAAAGATGTTATACCTGATGAATTACAGTCCTGTGTAGTTTAAAATATAACTGGCATAGCTGTAATGCTGTGTATATTGGTAAAACTAAACGTTAATTAAAGGTTGGCATCTTTGAACACTTGGGCAGATCTATCAGAACAAACAATTAAACCTCCATTTAGTACCATATACCAACATTGTGAAGCCACAGACCACACTAGAGACATGAAATTAATCACTGTGTTGTCCAGTCGATCTAATACCACTGGAACAATGTGTTCATACCATTTTTCGATTACCTTCTACTAGTGTGCCCCGTCTCTCCTATAGTCATGATTTTCTCTGCCTCACCGTGAAGCTGAGCAGAACTCTTCTCCAGGCTGAGGGAGTGACCACCTAAAACTAAGTCTTGAGGGTGATGTATTGATTACATCGTCTTCTCATCTCTACTGCTTATACTGATTCTTCTGTATTCGACTGAAGAAGCCTACTGTGTAGGCGAAACGTTTCGGAATAAAGATACCTAACTATTTAACATGTATTTTACTTATCAATTTGTCGGTATTGTAGACCAATATCATGTTCAACAAAGAGGTTGCATTAATGGGGAGAGATCAAGTGGTGTACCACAGGGATCAGTGTTGTGACCCTCGCTGTTCACATTACATAACCTACATTGATGTTAGGATAAATAGCGACTTAAGTAAGTTTGGAGACGAGACACTAAAACAGGCCGTCAAGTAATTTCTGATATGGACACTAGAGGGCTACAGGATGACCTGGATAGGTTGATGTTATGGTCAGAGAAGTGACAGATGTAGATCAATGCAGACAAGCGTAGGTTTCTAATCCTAGGAAAAGGAGACAACTTAGGTACTTGCAAGCCAAACAACGCAGCTCTTAGTCAAAATGAAAAGATCTAGGAGTCCTGGTTAGTAGAAATTTCAAGCCATGACAACAGTGCTTGTGTTCGTAATGAAGCTAATAGAATTCATGGCTTCATATGAAGGAGTATTAATAACAGAAGTCCTAAAGTTATTTTTCATATTTGTTTACTTTTGGTTAGAACTCTTTCAGATTATGTTGTTCAGTTCTGGTCTCCATATTACAGAATGAACATAAATGCGAAGGATTACGAATTTGATTCCATGTATTAGAAATCTTTCCCACGAAAACAGGCTGAAGGCATTGAACTTGTTCTCTTTGGAAAGGCATTGAATTAGGGAAAATATGACTGAAGTGTAGAAATGGGATGCAGGAATAAATAATGGGGATATAAATAACATACTGAAAATATCTAACCAAGATAGTTGCAAGTTAGACACTCTGTTGCCTAACACTGGTTAGGCAACAGAGTGTGGATGAGTGGAACAAACTGCCAGGTAGTGTCAATGAGGCAGGAATTTTGGGTAGTTTTAAATATAGGTTGGATGGATACATGAGTGGATGTGGGTTGGACTTGAATAGCATAGGCCTGTAGGCCTGCTGCAATGTTCCTTCGTTCTTATATTGTGACTTCTCATTTCTTTGTCATCAGTGAAAGCTGCTTCTTTCTTAAGGAAGGGCCTGGTACTAGGTGAAAGCTGCTTCTTTCTTAAGGAAGGGCCTGGTACTAGGTGAAAGCTGCTTCTTTCTTAAGGAAGGGCCTGGTACTAGGTGAAAGCTGCTTCTTTCTTAAGGAAGGGCCTGGTACTAGGTGAAAGCTGCTTCTTTCTTAAGGAAGGGCCTGGTACTAGGTGAAAGCTGCTTCTTTCTTAAGGAAGGGCCTGGTACTAGGTGTATTTTTTTTGTGTGTGAAAAGTATTCTGGATTACTTTCAGTTTCACTAATGACTTATTTTTTTCTCTTTCTGTCTACCTTGTGCTGGGAATGACGCATTCAGTTTTAGCCCAATGTTTTCTATTTCCTTAATCAGTATTTCTTTTCACTCCTGAGAAAATCTGGAACCTTTGTGCAACTCTGTGATTCTTCGTCTCCATCCGAGGAAGCGTCTTTCTCTTTCTTTCTCTTTTTAACTTTCTCTTCCTAAGTTTCTATTTATAACTTTCCCTTTCTAACTGCTAGTACCTTTACTCATCTTCGCTAGATAGGTTGTGTCCGAAGTTAATTATTTTGTCTCCACTGTTCCCCATACCAAATCATAATTATTTGGAAACTCATGGTGAAGAATATTTTCCAGTCCACCTAACATAGTTCTTTTAAAACAGTCCCAATTTTTTAAATAAAAATGACAAATTGGCACTTACACAGTTCGGTTATAGTCTGAACCTTCTTTTAAGTAGGATAAACCAACATTGAAAGATTGAAGGCGATCAGAAGAAGCATTCTCAAGTCATCACACAGAAACCTCGGTGGAATAACATCTCTGCCCACCAGTGTTGATGTCCCTTTCAGTGGTAACATAAAAATGGCAAAACTTTGTCGGATGTTCCACACTTATTTCGTCTGATTTATATCATTCTTTAAGTGCTTGACTTGGTTTAGTTCCACCTCCTGAGGATGTTAAACTATTGCTCCTATGCCTCTTAATACTGTTGATCTACAGCTCCTGAGCTTGTCAAATGTTAAAATAGAGGTGGTAAGCTTCGTGAGTATTGAACAAAGCTCCTTGGTCTCTAGCTAGGGTTGAGCTATAGCTCCTAGGTTTCTTTAAGGAGTTACACCTCAGCTCACCTGCCATTTGTGGGTATAGCTATATCTCTTGCATGCTTTAAGGTATCACTGTACATTAATGGGGTTACAAGGGATACTTTTAAACAAACCATACCACGGGGAGGGGTAGGGATTGAACTCGTGGCGAGTGAGTCGTAAGGGATACGTCTTTTGTATCTCCCAGTAAATGGAACACATCTAGCTAATTTTGTCATCCTTCTCTGCATGTTTTCCAACACAATTATTTCGATTATGTAACATGGAACCAGAAACTTTCAGACATGGTAAGGTTAGCGCTTCCTGCACTACAGCAGGAGAGCTGTAGCAGGCCTTCCAGACCATACTAGGCAGGTATTACTCACATCCAGTCTTTACCACTTCCTAGAAAGCTACCCAGAGTGCTTGCTTCAATGACACTAGGTATTAGCTTCAGTGGCTTGAGGGTAAGTCGTGTTAAGCTGTATTTCACTAACGTGTAATCTGCCCGTGGGTTTGTATGATATAAATCCTTGTTTGAGATGGATCCAGTTGCTTCCTTGATGGGAAAATCCCTGCTTAATACTTCCCTGGCGATGTGTAATGTTGTTCATGAAAATTATTACATGGAACACAGGGAGGAAGGAGTGTCACTTGATATTCACAGTGAAAGTGACATTTCTGTATTGGGAGCACTGCGAGGACAAGCAGTGACTGGGACGCCTGGCTGCGATCTAATTCAGGTCCACCATAATACCTTCCGTTAGACTGTCTTAACAGGTGTGGACCTTTAAAGATGTACCTTTTATAACCCCCCCCCCTCCTTACTTTACCATTGGATTTTCTGACAGGTACCTTGCGCATGTGCGTTTTTTGGCGTCCACCCAATCCTCTTTTGCCTTATCAGTCGTCTTGGCCACACCAGTCTCAGACCCACCATCGTATTAGCTACTGGATCTTCTACTCTTCAACTCTATCCACTTCCTCGCTCAACCCACAAGGGTCTTATTTATACTCTCTTGATCTTGACCTTTCGTTAACCTTGGAAAATATGTACCATCACTAAAGCATGTTACTAAAGTCTGTTTTGTCATCTCTTAAACCTCGATCGACATTACGAAGAAACTCAATTACTTCAGGTTACAGTGACACCGGATGTTCAGATCAAGTGCTAACACAACTAATTAATGCTGTAAGTGCTGAAACTTTTTTTTTTATTAACACAAGTTTCCCACTGAGGCAGGGTGACCCGAAAAAGAAGAAACACTTTCCTAATCATTCACTCCATTACTGTCTACCAGAGGCGTGCTACCCAAAGTTAAAATAATCTGCAACATACCTCCACCCCTCCTTCGGAGTACAAGTACTGTTCTTCTCACCTCCAGGACTCAAGTCCGACTAACCGGACTTATTATTTAAAAAAAAAAAAAGTAGATAAACAACATACGTATAATTTCTGAAATACGTAAAGGCTTATTCATCAAGTTTTATTTCATCTATTTATATTTTACATTTCTTAAAGTGTATGGTAAGAGTTATTATTGAAAGAATTAAGAGTAAGACGGAGAGCAGAATAGCAGATGAACAAGGTGGCTTTAGGAAAGGTAGGGGGTGTGTAGACCAAGTGTTTACAGTAAAACATATAATTGAACAGTATTTGGATAAGGGTAAAGAGGTTTTTGTGGCATTTATGGATTTGGAAAAGGCGTATGATAGGGTGGATAGGGGGGCAATGTGGCAGATGTTGCAGGTGTATGGAATAGGAGGTAGGTTACTGAAAGCAGTGAAGAGCTTTTATGAGGATAGTGAGGATCAGGTTAGAGTGTGTAGGAGAGAGCGAGATTATTTCTCGGTAAAAGTAGGCCTTAGACAGGGATGTGTGATGTCACCGTGTTGCAAGAGGTGTGGGGTTAAAAGACAAAGAATCAAATACAAAGTGGGAGTTGTCACAGTTGCTTTTTGCTGATGACAGAAAGACGGATTGGATATCAGATTGGAGGGAGAGAGTATGGAGGAGGTGAATGTATTCAGATATTTGGGAGTGGACATGTCAGCAGATGGGTCTATGAAGGATGAGGTGAATCATAGAATTGATGAGGGAAAAAGGGTGAGTGGAGCACTTCAGAGTCTGTGGAGACAAAGAACTTTGTCCATGGAAGTTAAGAGGGGAATGTATGAGAGTATAGTTATACCAACACTCTTATATGGGTGTGAGGCATGGGTGATGAATGTTGCAACGAGGAGAAGGCTGGAGGCAGTGGAGATGTCATGTCTGAGGTCAATGTGTGGTGTGAATATAATGCAGAGAATTCCGAGTTTGGAAATTAGGAGGAGGTGCGGGATTACCAAAACTATTATCCAGAGAGCTGAGGAGGGGTTGTTGAGGTGGTTTGGACATGTAGAGAGAATGGAACGAAACAGAATGACCTCGAGAGTGTATAAATCTGTAGTGGAGGGAAGGCGGGGTAGGGGTCGGCCTAGGAAAGGTTGGAGGGAGGGGGTAAAGGTGGTTTTGTGTGCGAGGGGCTTGGACTTCCAGCAAGCATGTGTGAGCGTATTTGATAGGAGTGAATGGAGACAAATGATTTTTAATACTTGACGTGCTGTTGGAGTGTGAGCAAAGTAACATTTTTGAAGGGATTCAGGGAAACTGGCAGGCCGGACTTGAGTCCTGGAGATGGGAAGTACAGTGTCTGCACTCTGAAGGAGGGGTGTTAATGTTGCAGTTTTATAACTGTAGTGTAAGCACGCCTCTGGCAAGACAGTGATGGAATGAATGATGATGAAAGTTTTTCTTTTTCGGGCCACCCTGCCTTGGTGGGAATCGGCCGATGTATTAATAAAAAAAAAAAATTCTTAAAGGAGAGATATTCGTGGCAAAGCCTAGACAATACTCGATGACAATAATAATATTTAATAAGAGTTAAAATAACAACATGATGCAACACTGATATAGTGTGATGAGTTTCCTGTTCACATTATTGTCAATTCAATGTATCTCTTCAGTATTAACTCTTGTTTATTGAGTTTCAAACCTTGTTTATTGTTTTTCAAACCTTGTTTATTGCGTTTCAAACCTTGTTTATTTGGTTTCAAACCTTGTTTATTGGGTTTCAAACCTTGTTTATTGGGTTTCAAACCTTGTTTATTGGGTTTCAAGCCTTGTTTATTGGGGTTCAAACCTTGTTTATTGGGTTTCAAACCTTGTTTATTAGGTTTCAAGCCTTGTTTATTGGGGTTCAAACCTTGTTTATTGGGTTTCAAGCCTTGTTTATTGGGTTTCAAGCCTTGTTTATTAGGTTTCAAACCTTGTTTATTGGGTTTCAAACCTTGTTTATTTGGTTTCAAACCTTGTTTATTGGGTTTTAAACCTTGTTTATTGGGTTTCAAACCTTGTTTATTGGGTTTCAAACCTTGTTTATTGCGTTTCAAACCTTGTTTATTTGGTTTTAAACCTTGTTTATTGCGTTTCAAACCTTGTTTATTTGGTTTTAAACCTTGTTTATTGGGTTTCAAACCTTGTTTATTAGGTTTCAAGCCTTGTTTATTGGGTTCAAAACTTGTTTATTGGTTTCAAGCCTTGTTTATTGGGTTCAAACCTTGTTTATTAGGTTTCAAGCCTTGTTTATTGGGTTCAAACCTTGTTTATTGGATTTCAAGCCTTGTTTATTGGGTTTCAAACCTTGTTTATTGGGTTTCAAACCTTGTTTATTGGGTTTCAAACCTTGTTTATTGGGTTTCAAACCTTGTTTATTTGGTTTCAAACCTTGTTTATTGGGTTTCAAACCTTGTTTATTTAGTTTCAAACCTTGTTCATTGGGTTTCAAACCTTGTTTATTGGGTTTCAAACCTTGTTTATTGGGTTTCAAACCTTGTTTATTTATGTTTCAAACCTTGTTCATTGGGTTTCAAACCTTGTTTATTGGGTTTCAAGCCTTGTTTATTGGGTTTCAAACCTTGTTTATTAAGTTTCAAACCTTGTTCATTGGGTTTCAAACCTTTTTTATTGGGTTTTAAACCTTGTTTATTGGGTTTCAAACCTTGTTTATTTGGTTTCAAACCTTGTTTATTTGGTTTCAAACCTTGTTCATTGGGTTTAAAACCTTTTTTATTGGGTTTCAAACCTTGTTTATTTGGTTTCAAACCTTGTTTATTGGGTTTCAAACCTTGTTTATTGGGTTTCAAACCTTGTTCATTGGGTTTCAAACCTTGATTATTGGGTTTCAAACCTTGTTTATTGGGTTTCAAACCTTGTTTATTGGGTTTCAAACCTTGTTTATTGGGTTTCAAACCTTGTTTATTGGATTTCAAACCTTGATTTATTGGGTTTCAAACCTTTTCTGAGTTTCACCTTGTTTATTGGGTTCAACCTTGTTTATGGGTAAACCTACGACTACACTAAGATAGTAACTTTGAAAACCACGCAAAAAATACTTTAATCCTTAAAACAGGAATTAAGGTAAACCATCACTGAGAGATATACACCTCTCACAGTATATACACTGAGAGATATACACCTCTCACAGTATATACACTGAGAGATATACACCTCTCACAGTATATACACTGAGAGATATACACCTCTCACAGTATATACACTGAGAGATATACACCTCTCACAGTATATACACTGAGAGATATACACCTCTCACAGTATATACACTGAGAGATATACACCTCTCACAGTATATACACTGAGAGATATACACCTCTCACAGTATATACACTGAGAGATATACACCTCTCACAGTATATACACTGAGAGATATACACCTCTCACAGTATATACACTGAGAGATATACACCTCTCACAGTATATACACTGAGAGATATACACCTCTCACAATATATACACTGAGAAATATACACCTCTCACAGTATATACACTGAGAGATATACACCTCTCACAGTATATACACTGAGAGATATACACCTCTCACAGTATATACACTGAGAGATATACACCTCTCACAGTATATACACTGAGAGATATACACCTCTCACAATATATACACTGAGAGATATACACCTCTCACAGTATATACACTGAGAAATATACACCTCTCACAGTATATACACTGAGAGATATACACCTCTTACAGTATATACACTGAGAAATATACACCTCTCACAGTATATACACTGAGAAATATACACCTCTCACAGTATATACACTGACAGACATACACATCTCACAGTATAAACACTGACAGATCTTTACCTCTCACAGTATATACACTGACAGACATACATCTCTTACAGTATATATACTGACAGACATACACCTCTCGCAGTATATTCCTTGTGATACATTGTGATATCTCGATAACAATTATGCAAAAATATGCAAATTCTTAACCAGGTGACGTAAATAACTTGTACAAATTCATAAACTGGTTAATTAAATTTATGTGTTTTGCATTACGTAGATTTTATCAAGGTTAGTTTAGTTTACTAGGTCAGTTTTAATTTAAAATAAAACGACCAAAACTAATAATAATAATAATAATAATAATAATAATAATAATAATAATAATATTGTATCCAATAAAAATGAAGAAAAAGACAAAAACAGGTTTAATGCTTGCTTTAATGCTTGCTTTAATGCTTGCTTTAATGCTTGCTTTAATGCTTGCTTTAATGTTTGCTTTAAGTAAGATTTAATCATTGTTCTGTAATATTTATTCCTTCTCCTGTGAGATTGTGTCATTTTTTATGAGACTGGTCATATAAAGACATTTAAAAAGTTATGAAGTATTTAAACGCTGCCTAAATTACGTATATTGCTTATAAAGGTAATATTGCTATTATTTACATTTTTAAATCCTTATTTATATAAATATAAAAAATATTACTGGTGTATCTGAAGAAGTGTGTGTTGAGAGCGTGTCTGGACACACCTCCTCCCACAACAATGGTCAGGACGCCTCACCCCTGCAACTCCCATTTGCAAAGTAATATTTTTTTTCAGATTTAGTTGCGCACCATTGGCCCGGACCTAACTTGAAACACTTCACAAGCATATCGAAGACGTCAGTGTCAGTTACTAGCCTGTCTGCCACCTCAGCTTCCATGGTAGTCACTCGGGAGTAGCAGTACGTGATCACATCATTAACCTGCTACAGCGGTGACGCCTCGTTGACGACGACTCGTGCCACGACTAGTATGTCCCATCTTCTGCTACAGTTAGGAATTCAAACTAGCTGTTCCTTCATCCCACCAAACAACAAAAGTTAAGCCTCCTCCAAGTAGGCTTCTCCCTCGAAAACTCCACGAACCTCACCGGATCCTCCATCCATATGCGATCAATCAAACTCCATAGTCAGTCGTAGACGTAACCCACCAAATCACGGTGGGAAACATTCCAGAATTAATTACTCTTTGCAAATATATTCCCTAAATGCAGCTTTCAGGTATCTGCCCATCAAGGATATCAATTCAAAATGCAGCATCTAGAGCACCACTATCCATATAGAAGATGACCATCGCCACCTCAAGCATCTTTGGCTCCATTAACTCTACATTTACACAGCTTCAGCACATAATAAGAAAGGGTCGGTGGAATATCAACCACACCAGATAAGTGTATTGCCGATCTCTTCCAATAAATCAGGTCCACCTATGACCCTTATCCTTCTCGAATACTTGTGTACATTGACTCATGCGAAGCATATTGCACTGCATCGTACACAAACAGACGCTACGCAGCACGACGATAAGTTAGATATAAGGAACTATCAGCTAAGGACACTTTACATCTCCCTTTCTGTCTCACATTATGCTAGCTGCTCACTACCGCATTTCACATAATGTAACAACGGATTCTAGGAGTTTGAGCCTTGCCAGAAAGGCCATAGACACTGATCATCATAAACGAAATAAAAGACAGCCACAGCAATGAACCCAGGAATCACGCAATAGGATAAAGATCGACTATTACTAAAGTTAGTCATAGAGGTTTATTATACAAAATGGTGGAACCTCTCCAGAACCAGAGATTGCTTTTCTACAGACATCGCACTTGAACACTCATTTCTAACAATAAATACTGCAGACGGTCCACTTTTGAACCATGAGGGAGAATATTCACAATCAAAACCACGATTATCAAACGATGCTTGCCATTTAAGGAAGACTGGAGCACGATCTTCCTCTTCCTTTCCTCTCTGTCCAAGGATTCATCGCCATGACGCTACCTCGCCACATCCACCACCTCTGCTGAGACATGTTGGGCAGGTGCCCTGACGTCAGCATCCACTCCCGGTGGGTTTGCCACATCCGGAAGCACATCAACAGTCATTCCCTCCATCGTCGCAGCAACACTAGTGAAAGCCCCGCACAGAGGTCATTCAACAGCCGCATCTGCTGACCAAACAACGCTCCTCTAGCAGTCTCCATGGCTTTCCCAGGAGCCACAATACAACCATCAAGCGGGAATAACATCCCTGACTCAATATACAAGCGTTCCACCCCCCTTTCTGTCATAATTGACACCACCCAGTGCTGTCATCAGTGACACCAACCAGTGGTGTCATCAGTGACATCACCTCTACTTCTACACCAGTCACACCTACCTCCAGACACTCCACACCGACTCGAGGAAAGACCTCAACCACAACTTCCACAGTACACCCACGCACCAGGTAACTTTAAGCCAGAGTCATAAGTATCCACCTCTCCCAGGTTCACACGTGTCCACCCCTCCCAGGTTCACACGTGTCCACCTCTCCCAGGTTCACACGTGTCCACCTCTCCCAGGTTCACACGTGTCCACCTCTCCCAGGTTCACACGTGTCCACCTCTCCCAGGTTCACACGTGTCCACCTCTCCCAGGTTCACACGTGTCCACCTCTCCCAGGTTCACACGTGTCCACCTCTTCCAGGTTCACACGTGTCCACCTCTCCCAGGTTCACACGTGTCCACCTCTGCCAGGTTCACACGTGTCCACCTCTCCAGGTTACACGTGTCCACCTCTCCCAGGTTCACACGTGTCCACCTCTCCCAGGTTCACACGTGTCCACCTCTGCCAGGTTCACACGTGTCCACCTCTTCCAGGTTCACACGTGTCTGTCTCTCCCAGGTTCACACGTGTCCACCTCTCCCAGGTTCACACGTGTCCACCTCTTCCAGGTTCACACGTGTCTGCCTCTCCCAGGTTCACACGTGTCTGCCTCTCCCAGGTTCACAAGTGTCCACCTTCCCGGTCCACGTGTCCACCTCTCCCAGGTCCACGTGTACCACCTCTCCCGGTTCACAGTGTCCACTCTCTGTGTTTACAGTGTCCCCCTCTTTCCAGGTTCAGTGTCACCTCTCCTGTTCACAGTGTCACACTCTCCTGGGTCATCACCTCCATCGGTCCCACCTCTTCCAGGTTCACGTCCTCTCTCCCTGGGTCAAGTGCCACCTCTCCTGGTCACAAGTCCACCTCTCCTGGGTTCAGTACCCCTCTCCCAGGGGCCAAGTACCACCTCTCCCAGGTCGCAAGTCCCACCTCTCCCTGGGTCCAAGTACCAACTCTTTCCTGTCACAAGTACCCTCTCCCGGTGTCACAAGTGTCACGTTTCCCTGTGTCACAAGTGTCACACCTCCCTGTGTTACAAGTGTCACACCTCTCCCTGTGTCACAAGTGTCACAGCTCTCCCTGGGTCGCATGTACCAACCTCTCCCTGAATCGCAAGTACCCACCTCTCCTGGTGCAAGTACCCACTCTCCTGGGTCCAAGTACCACCTCTCCTGGGTCGAAGTACCCACCTCTCCCTGGGTCTCAGTACCACCTCTCCAGGGTCTCAAGTACCACTCTCCCTGGGTCGCAAGTACCCACCTCTCCCTGGGTCTCAAGTACCATCTCTCCTGGTCCAAGTACCCACTCTCCCTGGGTCAAGTACCACCTCTCCCTGGTCCAAGTGACCACCTCTCCCTGGGTCCAAGTCCACCTCTCCTGGTCCAAGTACCATCTCTCCCTGGGTCCAGTACCACCTCTCCTGGTCCAAGTCCCACCTCTCCTGGGTCCAAGTACCCACCTTCCCTGGATCAAGTACCCACTCTCCTGGGTCCAGTACCACTCTCCCTGGGTCAAGTACCCACTCTCCCTGGGTGCAAGTACCCACTCTCCGGGTCTCAAGTACCATCTCTCCCTGGGTCGCAAGTACCACCTCTCCCTGGGTCTCAAGTACCCACCTCTCCCTGGGTCGCAAGTACCCACCTCTCCTGGGTCAAGTACCCACCTCTCCCTGGGTCGCAAGTACCCACCTCTCCCTGGGTCTCAAGTACCCAACTCTCCCTGGGTCTCAAGTACCCATCTCACCCTGGTCTCAAGTACCCACCTCTCTCTTGGTCTCAAGTTTCTACCTCTTCCTGGGTCTCAAGTTCCCATCTCTCTCTGGGTATCAAGTACCCAACTCTCCCTTGGTCTCAAGTACCTATCTCTCCCTGGGTATCAAGTACTCACTTCTCCCTGGGTGGCAACTACCCATCTCTCCCTGGGTAACAAGTATCCACTTCTGCCTGGGTGGCAAGTACCCACCTCTCCCTGGGTGGCAAGTACCCACCTCTCTCTGGGTGGCATGTACCCACCTCTCCCTGGGTGGCAAGTACCCACCTCTCCCTGGTGGCAAGCACCCACCTCTCCCTGGGTGGCAAGTACCCACCTCTCCCTGGGTGGCAAGTACCCACCTCTCCCTGGTTCGCAAGTACCCACCTCTCCCTGGGTCGCAAATACTCACCTCTCCCTGGGTCTCAAGTTCTACCTCTCCCTGGGTCTCAAGTACCCACCTCTCCCTGGGTCTCAAGTACCCACTCTCCCTGGGTCTCAAGTACCCATCTCTCCCTGGGTCTCAAGTACCCACCTCTCCCTGGGTTCAAGTACCTCTCCCTGGGTCTCAAGTACCCATCTCTCCCTGGGTCGCAAGTACCCACCTCTCCCTGGTGTCGCAAGTACCACTCCCTGGGTCTACCACTCTCCTGGGTCGCAAGTACCACTCTCCTGGGTGCAAGTACCCACCTCTCCCTGGGTCGCAAGTACCCACCTCTCCCTGGGTCCAAGTCCACCTCTCCCTGGGTCCAAGTACCCACCTCTCCCTGGGTCTCTAAGTACCCTACTCTCTCCTGGGTCTCAAGTACCACTCTCCCTGGGTCTCAAGTACCACTCTCCCTGGGTCACAAGTACCCACTCTCCTGGGTCTGCAGTACCACCTCTCCCTGGGTCCAAGTACCCACTCTCCCTGGGTCTCAGTACCACCTCTCCCTGGGTGCATGTCCCACTCTCCTGGGTGGACCACCTCTCCCTGGTGGCAGCCCACTCTCCCTGGTGCAGTACCACCTTCCCTGGGTGCAGACCACCTTCCCTGGGTGCAGTACCACCTTCCTGGGTCTGCAAGTACCACTCTCCTGGGTACAAGTACCTTACCTCCCTGGGTCTCTAGTACCTCTCTGGCTGCCCTTGGGTCTCAAGTACCCATCTCCCTGGGTCTAAGTACATTCTCTGGGTACAACGTCCATTCCTGGGTTCAGTACCCACCTCTCCCTGGGTCTAAGTCCCACCTCTCCTGGTCTCAAGTACCACCTCTCCCTGTGGCTGTACCAGCTCTCCTGGTGACTCAATCTGTGCTGACCTTCCTGGCTGTGTACCAATGCTGTGTATAATTCTTGCTGCTGTCTGGTCGGTACCTCCTGGTAGAGAATACTCTGCTGTGTCTAGATCTCAGGATATCAGTGCACTGGATCTAAGTTACCTCTCTGGTACTAGATGCTTTACCCCTTACTGATGTTTGACTCTGTACCACTGCTGTGTACTAGATGCTGTGTTGATGTCTGCTGTGTACTAGATGCTGTGTTGATGTCTGCTGTGTACTAGATGCTGTGTTGATATCTGCTGTGTACTAGATGCTGTGTTGATATCTGCTGTGTACTAGATGCTGTGTTGATATCTGCTGTGTACTAGATGCTGTGTTGATCTCTGCTGTGTAATAGATGCTGTGTTGATCTCTGCTGTGTACTAGATGCTGTGTTGATCTCTGCTGTGCACTAGATGCTGTGTTTATGCCTGCTGTGTACTAGAAGCTGTGTTGATCTCTGCTGTGTACTTGATGCTGTGTTGATGTCTGCTGTGTGCTAGATTCTGTATTGATCTCTGCTGTGTACTAGATGCTGTGTTGATGTCTGCTGTGTACTAGATACTATGTTGATGTTTGCTGTGTACTAGATGCTGTGTATTCGATGGTGTGTTGATGTCTGCTGTGTACTAGATGCTGTGTTGATGTCTGCTGTGTACTAGATGCTGTGTTGATGTCTGCTGTGTACTAGATGCTGTGTATTAGATGGTGTGTTGAAGTCTGCTGTATACTAGATGCTGTGTTGAATTCTGCTGTATACTAGATGCTGTGTTGATGTCTGCTGTGTACTAGATGCTGTGTTGATGTCTGCTGTGTACTAGATGCTGTGTTGATCTGTGCTGTGTTGATCTGTGCTGTGCACTAGATGCTGTGTTGATCTCTGCTGAGTACCAGATGCTGTGTTGACGTCTGTTGTGTACTAGATGCTGTGTTGATCTCTGCGGAGTACCAGATGCTGTGTTGACATATGTATCAGATGCTGTGTTGATCTCTTCCCTGTACTAGATGCTGTGGGAGATGGCCGCTGTGTTAAAAAAAATGTATGGTAGCTTTATTCTGACAAAGAGATACGAAACATCGCACTTCTTGTGAAAACTGTCTATTTTTTCTAATTTTGTGTGAAGGTCGGAGATCCGGACAATGTGGGCACTTACCTGTGTGCTTGTGCCTGACACCAGTGTGTGCTGGAGGAAGTCATGTGCCTGACACCAGTGGTGTGCTGGAGGAAGTCATGTATGCCTGACACCAGTGGTGTGCTGGGAGGAAGTCATGTATGCCTGACACCAGTGGTGTGCTGGAGGAAGTCATGTATGCCTGACACCAGTGGTGTGCTGGGAGGAAGTCATGTATGCCTGACACCAGTGGTGTGCTGGAGGAAGTCATGTATGCCTGACACATGGTAGTGTGGCTGAGGAAGTCATGTATGCCTGACACCAGTGGTGTGCTGGGAGGAAGTCATGTATGCCTGACACAGTGGTGTGAGGAAGTCAGCTGACACCAGTTGTGTGCTGTGAGGAAATCATGTATGCCTGACGCCAGTGGTGTGCTGGGAGGAAGTCATGTATGCCTGACACCAGTGGTGTGTTGGAAGGAAGTCATGTATGCCTGACACCAGTGGTGTGCCGGGAGGAAGTCATGTATGCCTGACACCAGTGGTGTGCTGGAAGGAAGTCATGTATGCCTGACACCAGTGGTTTGCTGGAAGGAAGTCATGTATGCCTGACACCAGTGGTGTGCTGGGAGGAAGTCATGTATACCTGACACCAGTGGTGTGCTGGGAGGAAGTCATGTATGCCTGACACCAGTGGTGTGCTGGGAAGAAGTCATGTATACTATTTGCAGTCCCGATGGTATGGAGGGAACTCAAGATCACACCACAGGATGGTATTTGGGTATCACAAGAATGTCGCAATTTTCAATAAAAAACTAATCCACACAAAAAAAAAAATATCCAATCTGACCGGTGGAATATTCGAAGGATCTCCGTGTTCCAGTACCACTATCTAGTGGTATATATATCCCCCTTGGATAATGAAGAAGCCACGATGATTCTGGGTCTGAACTAGCTGGAGTCAACAACCAGGACCTACATCTAGTTACTCGAGGATTAAGGATTAAGGATTTTATTTCTTTGCATAGTTTTCAATGCGTAATTACATTTCTGATTTGCTAAGTACAAAGAAAGCCACTATCATGCCGGGGCCATCATGCCATCTTGTGAACCATCTTATTTGATCTAAGGAACAATCAGAGTTACTTGGTTCAAGACTGCGCTAGTGTATTGAGGCCAGACACAAGAATCAGTTCGTTTAGAAAGCGACTAAAAAAGGCCCTGAAATTTTTTTTAAATTGGAAGAATCATTATATTATTGTGTGTTGATGGTCTTTTCGTTGCTTTGGTTAAACATCATGGTCCTGCAATGTGACGTTTGTTTACTGATGCAAGAAGCAAAACAAGTGTGAAGGCACTCTTACCTCTCAATGGTAATACCCTGCCAAGTGTGACTTGATCTCTTACTAGAAACTTGACACGCTGATCGAATATGAGAAGTTTGGGTTAAAAATCTGTGGTGATCTGTTAGTGGCCAACGTCGTCTGCACCATCCTAGGAGAGAGAGAGAGAGAGAGAGAGAGAGAGAGAGAGAGAGAGAGAGAGAGAGAGAGAGAGAGAGAGAGAGAGAGAGAGAGAGAGAGAGAGAGAGGAGAGAGAGAGAGAGAGAGAGAGAGAGAGAGAGAGAGAGAGAGAGAGAGAGAGAGAGAGAGAGAGAGAGAGAGAGAGAGGAGAGAGAGAGAGAGAGAGAGAGAGAGAGAGAGAGAGGCTATGCACTGTCGCATACTGTCTCTTCATAACAGGTACTACAATTCATCTCGTGTCCAACTCAAACGGAATAATTCGGTGCCTTAACAAGCATATGATGTTTAGAAACATCGATCACCTAAAAGGACACTGTAGCCGACACCACTAACTCCAAACTTTACTAGGAAATTCTCACATACAGACACCGACACAAACGTCATCATGGTTGTTGATTTAGATAACTCCAACCAGAATTTCATCTCTTCAGTGCCCAGCATCATTGCTAACCTGGCCGGCAACGCTCTAATCGCCAAACCCATAGACAAATCGCCTCTCGTAAATACAGTGCCAGCAGTCATAGCGACGGCTTCATGGCACCACCATGGTCCACCACGAACACGCCCACAACAAAGTACGGGTGGGAATAAGTAGGAACCATTAATACACAAGCAGCGGAATAAGTAGGAACCATTAATACACAAGCAGCGGCAGTAACCAAGCACGTTCCCACCCACCACCATCAGAACACTTTCTGAGTAACCTCTTCACCGTCAGTCAAGAAAACTTAAATAAATTATTTAGGAATTACTGAAAACTCTCAGTGTATATACGCACTTCTCGATGCTGTACTATCTTATTAATTAGTTAACTGGGTTTAAATCCTTTCGACTACACGATAGTCATTAAGACAATATACAACCTGTTCACTGACAGTCAAGGATACTTCAGTTTCTGAAATAGTAATTAAAGCTTTCAGTGTAAATATACTGAGAGACATACAACTCAGGGTGTATATATCCTTGTTCAAGCTCATTTTTATTTTGACAGTCACCTGACGACTAGGAATGCGCAAGGAAGAAATAAACCAATGTGTACCTGAGTGTCCAGCAACTGTGTCAAAGTGTGGACATTAGGGGATCGGCTGAGTATAGTGTATGGTATAACCTAATGTTAGACTTTCCTTGTCCAAACAGATATAAAAAAAATAGTTGTCCAATACAAGCAGCATATGTTATAGGTATTATAGATAAAAGCATTGACAAAATTACCTACGAAGGATAGGAGGCAGAAAGGCAAGTTCACATGTTTGGGATAAAGTAGTTGGAAAGGACCACATTCTATAAAAAAGAACTAGAAAGACGTTACGTACATACATGCGATGTCTGAGTGTCTGCTGTGAAGGGTAAGCGGTTCCCTTCAGAGAAGCCAAAGAGAGGTCGATGAAAAGGGTAGTAGAGGGGGCAAGATGTAAGGATGTGTAGGATAGAGAACATTTCGCTGAAAAGGACATGTAGATACTACCAGGCGATATAAGAGTGGATGTGAAGGCCGAGTTAAGAGGGAGGCTGGCCAATACATCTCACGGTGACTAACACGGTAGGAAGAAGGCCTGTCCACAATGAAAGGTTTGAGTTTTTGGGAGATAACCAGGATGGTCCAACGACTTTGCCACAGAAGGGGTAAAAATTTCTTCCCCAAAGTGAACAGTGGTCTCTCCTCCCGGGAGATCAAAGAATCCCCTCGAGTCCCGAGGACGACTTGGCGAAGGTATCGGCCTGATCACTGTCAAAGATGCTTCAATGGCCAGGTTCCGAGAACAGAACGTGACAAATGAGCTTAGTTTACTAATAATGTTGCTGGGTATTTTATTTGAGCCTTTGAAGCTGCCCTGTTTTCGAAGTAATGTGCAGACACTGTACTTCCCACCTCCAGGACTCAAGTCCGGCTAACCGGTTTCCCTGAATCCTTTCATAAATGTTACTTTGCTCACACTCTAACAGGACGACAAGTCATAAAAACCATTTGTATTCACCCTTTTCTATCTAACACGCTTGCTGGAAGTCTAAGCACACAAAACCTCCTTTACCCCCTCCCTCCAACCCATCGTAGGACGACCCCTACCCCGCCTTAATTCTACTACAGCTTTATACACCCTCCAAGTCATTCTATTGTGTTCCAACCTCTCTAAATGACCGAACCACCTCAAAAACCCCTCCTCAGCTCTTTGGAAACCCCGCACCTTTTTATAATCTGCAAGCTACAGATTCTCTGCATAATATTCATACCTCACAGTGCCCTCAGATACGACATCTCTTCTGCTTCCAGTCTTTTCCATGTGCAACATTCACACCCCATGCTTCACACCTATATAAGAGTGTTGGTACCACTATACTTCCATACATTTCCCTCTTTGCTTCCATGGATAATGTTCTATGTCTCTAGAGACTCCTCTGTGCACCACTCACCTTTTACTCCTCATCAGTTCTATGATTCACCTGAACACATTCACCTCCTCCATACTCCCTCCCTACAATTTGATATTCATTCTTTTATTATCTAATTTTTTTGTTATCCTCATCACCTTGCTCTTTCCTATGTTCACTTTTAATTTCCTTCATTTACATACCCTCCCAAATTCGTCCACCAACCTCTGAAACTTCTCTTCAGAATTTCCCAAAAGCACAGTGTCATCAGCAATAAAACAGCTGTGGTAACTCCTACTTTGTGCTAGATTCTTTATCATTTAATCCCATACCCCATTCCAACACCTGAGCATTCACTTCTCGTATAACCCCATCTATAAATATATTGAACAACCACGGTGACATCACGCATCCCTGTCTAAGGCTTACTTTTACTGGGAAATAATCTTCCCCTAAACTGAGCCTCACTATCCTCGTAAAAACTCTTAACTGCTTTCAGTAACCTACCACCTATTCAGCACTCTTGCAACATCTTCCACATTTGCCCCCTATCCACCCTATCATATGCGTTTTCAAAAGCCATAAATGCAACGAAAACCTCTTTAATCTTATCTAAATACTGTTCACTTACATATTTCACTGTAAACACTTGGTCTACACATCCCCTACCCTTCCTAAAGCCTTGTTTATCTGCGATCCTGCTCTCTGTCATACTCTTAATTCTTTCAGTAATAATTCTACCATACACTTTACGAGGTATACTCAACAGGCTTATTTCCCTTTTGTCTCCTTTACCTTTGTACAAAGGAACTATGCATGTTCTCTGCCAATCTCTATATACCTTCCTCACTTTCATACATCTATTGAACAAAAGCACCAACCACTCCAAAACTATATCCCCACCTGGTTTTAACATTTCTGTCTTGATCACATGAATTCCAGCTGCTTTACAAATTTTCATTTTACTGACTGCCTCACGCATCTTCCCCACACTCATTCACCCCTAAAATATGTTATACCTCCCTGGCCAATGCACGAAACAACAGCTTCCCAGCGTTCATCAACATTTAACAGTTCCTCAAAATATTCCCTCCATCTTCCTGATACCTCCGACTTTCCATCTAATAACTCTCCTTTTCTGTTTTTAACTGTCAAATCCATTCGTTTCAAGGCTTTCTCAACTTATTAATTTCACTCCAAAACTTTTTCTCATTCTCAGCAAAATTTATGGACAGCATTTCACCCACTCTCTCATTTGTTCTCCTTTTACATTTCTTCACCACTCTTATCATGGTTTACCTCATCGTTCCACCAATCACTCCTCTTCCTTCCTGCACCCAACCGCCTAAACCCACAGACTTCTGCTGAACACGCTAACACTGCTATATATATATATATATATATATATATATATATATATATATATATATATATATATATATATATATATATATATATATATATATATATATATATATATATATAATTATAATTAAAATTCCAAACTGCGGCAAGCCAGGGTTCGACCCCATGACACATTGTCCCGCCTAAAACAGGAGACCGAAATTGAGCATACCACTGCTACGAGTGTCCTCGGATCACGAACTTTGTAGGATAGATAGCTGGGTGGATAAGGTGAATTGTACATTGTGTTGCCTCTGAGGCGGGATAATGTGTCGTGGGTCGAACCCTGGCCTGCCGCAGTTTGGTATATAAGATATATATATATATATATATATATATATATATATATATATATATATATATATATATATATATATATATATATATATATATATATATATATATATATATATATATATATATATCGTATATTCAAGTGGTTTTGAATCATTTACCAAACTCTCTCGCTCTCTCTCTCTCCTATCTCCCTCACACACACGCACACAAACACACACACACACACACACACACACACACACACACACACGACCAGTGAAGAGGCGGGGCCAGGAGCTGTGACTCGACCCCTGCAACCACAACTATGTGAGCACAACTAGGTGAGTACAAACGCACACACACACACACACATAAACAACACACACACACAAACAGCACACATACACACACACACACAAACAGCACACACACACACACACAAACAGCACACACACACACACACACACGGCCAGTGAAGAGGCGGGGCCAGGAGCTGTGACTAGACCCCTGCAACCACAAATATGTGAGCACAACTAGGTGAGTACAAACGCACACACACACACACACACACATACACACACACACACACACACACATAAACAACACACACACAAACAGCACACATACACACACACACAAACAGCACACACACACACACAAAACAGCACACACACACACACACACACACACACACACAAACAGCACTCATCAGGAACAATCGAGGGGAGTGTAGTAAAAGGGAGAGCTAAGCTATACGTAGAAGCCCTAACAGACCACAGCAGTGCACAGGGAAAGTTAAGAAGGGAAAGCGACAGGCCACTGGGCCAAGGGATAACAGACAGTGAAGAGATTGAAGAAAGGAAAGCTGCAATGGAGGCAACTAAATCGAATCAGGGGTTACATAGGGATAGGCAGTGGGAGAATGAGAGAGAGATCAGTCTTTGTTTATGGGCTCCAGGAAGCTGAAGGGGAAACTTATGAAGCAAGAAGACAAGGGGAGAAAAATGCGATTGAAAACATCATGAAAGCAATAGGAGAAGATGACATGATCCAGCTGGCAAATTTTCTGAGAATAGGGGGGTTTGCAAGAGGAAGAATCCGGCCAGTCAAAGTGATTTTCAAGGCAGAATTGGCTCGAAACAGGATCCTGCAGGAGAAAGCAAGACTAAGGATATGTCAGAGTACCAGAGGGTGTATCTCGACCGTGACAGAACATGAGAAGAAAGGCAGAAACTGAAAGAGAGGGTACAAAGACAAAAGGAGGAAAGAGAGATGGATAGGAGAACCCAGACTCAGGAGGAAGCTCAAATACAGATGTCCCCCAACCTGGACAACCCCAATGCAACCAAACATTCTAACCAAAACACATGCCATACCCAATGCTCCACCCACCTCATTACAAACGCCACCTTCACACCAACCACCCATAGTTCCTCATCAGATCTCCCACTTTCCCAACCCCAATGTGCCCCCCAGACTACAGATTTAGCAAAGAAGTTGAAGGTTTGGTATACAAATGCAGATGGAATAACTGCTGCAGCATACGGGCGGCTGACAAACCTAAGAATAGTGTTCCAATACCTCACTAAGGAATCGTTCAAGACTCTGTACACCATATACGTCAGGCCCATACTGGAGTATGCAGCACCAGTTTGGAACCCACACCTGGTCAAGCACGTCAAGAAATTAGAGAAAGTTCAAAGGTTTGCATCAAGACTAGTCCCAGAGCTAAGGGGATTGTCCTACGAAGAAAGGTTAAGGGAAATCAGCCTGACGACACTAGAGGACAGGAGGGTTAGTGGAGACATGATAACGACATATAAAATACTGCAAGGAATAGATAAGGTGGACAGAGACAAGATGTTCCAGAGAGGGGACACAGAAACAAGGGGTCACAATTGGAAATTGATGACTCCTATGAGTCAAAAGGATGTTAGGAAGTATTTCTTCAGTCATAGAGTTGTCAGGAAGTGGAATAGCCTAGAAAGTGACGTAGTGGAGGCAGGAACCATACATAGTTTTAAGACGAGGTTTGATAAAGCTCATGGAGCAGGGAGAGAGAGGACCTAGTAACAATCAGTGAAGAGGCGGGGCCAGGAGCTATGCAACCACAAATAGGTGAGTACAAATAGGTGAGTACAAATAGGTGAGTACACACACACACACACACACACACAGAAACATACACACACATATAAACACAAACACACTCATACACACACTCACACACACGAATACACATACTCAGACAAATCTAACCTAAAACATTAGATCATAAATTCTCCCCTCCACCACACACACACCTTTTTACATAAAGCTGAAGGAGCTAGAGCATCCTAACAGGATAAAAATGGGATCTCAAAAGGGAGGACGTAAAGGTAAGGGAACTGAGGATGGTTGGTCTGAAAAGGAAGAATGGGTAGAACGGCTCAAGAACAAAATGGACCAAGAATGGGAAAAAAGGTTAAATGAGCTTTGCAATAGCATGTTAGAGAAGATATCTGCAGAGAGCAAGAAGTGGGAATCACGAGCTGTAGTAGCTGAGGCAAAGATACAGAGACTGGAGGAAGAAATGGATGTGCTGAAGAAGGATATAAAGATGAGGTCTGAAAGGAGCAAGGTGACTGAAATGGGAACATCAGTAGGCAGCGAGGGGACTGAAGAAGAGGATGGAGCTAAGAAGTCTTTAGCAGAAGTACTATCAGGTCATCAGAGTGTCCAGGAGATGATAAGGTAAACAAGAAAGGAGATGCTTAAATCAGATCCAGAGATATGGAGGGAAAAGAAATGGGAAGAAGAGAGGGAGAGGTCAATAATTATTCATGGGCTTCAGGAGGCTGAAGGGAAGACCTATGATGAAAGAAAGCATTGGGATGAAACAGAGATTAAGAGCATCATTGCAATAACAGGAGAGAAGAACATGTCTCAAGTAGAAAATTTTCACAGACTTGGGGGGTATTCGAGGGAAAAAAATCGAAAAACAAAATTGACATTCAAGACAGAAGTGGTATGGAACAGGATACTACAACAGAAGCGACTGTTAAAAGACTCTCAAGAATATCAACAAGTGTACCTCAATCGAGACAGAACACGAAAAGTAAGGGAACAACTGAAAGTGAGAGCAAGACGAAACCAGTGGAAGGAAAGAGAGACAGGACAGGCAACGACAGACAGGAAAGCTCAGCCTTAGTGGGAACATCAAACACAAATGCTTATAGAAACCCCTCAACTCCTGTCACCACATATCAACCAAATACAACCACAAACAAACCACACATCATTGCCTCCACCCCCCTAAGCACTAATTTCACAATCACAGCAGCCTCCCGTAATATTCCGCCCTGCCTTCCACTCTCTCAGCCTGCACCTTCCTCTTACATCTCCTGAAATACAGTAATGGAAAGGAAGCTGAAGGTATAATACACCAATGCAGATAGAATAAGAAATAAGAGTGAAGAGTGGCAAGAACGAATCATTGATGCATCACCTGACGTCATAGCACTAACAGAGATAAAACTTACTGGGATGATAACAGATGCAATCTTTCCACCTGGATATCAGAACCTGAGGAAAGACAGAGAGAACAGAGGAGAGGGAGGAGTAGCACTGCTCATCAAAAACTAGTGGAGTTTTTGAGGAAATGGAAGAAATAGACAGAAGGGAAACAGACAACTTCATTGTAGGAACACTTCAGACTGGGGGTTCAAAGGTGATGATAGCAGTGATGTATAACCCACCACTGAACAGCAGGAGGACAAGACAAGAGTATAATGTGTGCAATAGGGCAATGGTGGATACACTATCTGAAGTGGCCAGGAGGGCTCATATGGGTAAGACAAAATTACTCATAATGGGGGATTTTAATCATAAGGAGATTGACTGGGAAAACCTAGAGCCACATGGGGGACAAGAAACATGGAGGGCTAAGATGTTGGAGACTATATTGGAGAACTTCATGCACCAACATGTTAGGGATACAACCAGAGAGAGGAGAGGATGTTACAGCAAGGTTGGATCTCATATTCACCTTGAATAGTTCAGACATAGGGGATATCACACACAAAAGGCCCCTTGGTGCTAGTAATCATGATGTCCTGAGTTTTGAACACCTTGTAGTTAACAGTGGAGAATGCAGCAGCACGAGAACAACGAGAGAAGCCAAACTTCAAAAAAGGGAAGTACATAGGAAAGAGAAGTTTCCTGCATGAAGTGCAGTGGGAAAGAGAACTAGAGGAAGAGAGAGTAAATGAAATGATATAACTATTTTCTTTATTTTATTAACACATAGGCCGTTTCACACCAAGGCAGGGTGGCCCGACAAAGAAAAACTTTCATTATCATTCACTCCATCACTGTCTTGCTACAAAACTGCAACATTAACACCCCCTCCTTCAGAGTGCCGGCACTGTGCTTCCCATCTCCAGGAATCAAGTCCGGCCTGCTGGTTTCCCTGAAACCCTTCATAAATGTTACCTTGCTTACACTCCAACAGCACGTCAAGTCCTAAAAACCATTTTGCTCCATTCGCTCCTATCTAACACGCTCACGCACGCTTGCTGGAATTTCAAGGCCTCGCAAACAAAGCCTCCTTTACCCCCTCCTCCAACCTTTTCTAGGCCGACCCCTACCCCGCCTTCCCTCCACTCCACACTCTCGAAGTCATTCTATTTTGTTCCATCCTCTCTAAATGTCCAAACCATCTCAACAACCCCTCCTCAGCTCTCTGGATAACAGTTTTGGAAATCCCACACCTAATCCTAATCTCTAAATTACGGATTCTATGCATTATATTCACACCACACATTGCCCTCAGACATGACATCTCCACTGCCTCCAGCCTTCTCCTTGTTGCAACATTCACAACCCATGTTTCACACCCATACAAGAGTGTTGGTATAACTATACTCTCATACATTCCCCTCTTTGCTTCCATGGATAAAGTTCTCTGTCTCCACAAGCTCCTCAGTGCACCACTTACCTTTTTCCCCTCGTTAATTCTATGATTCACCTCATCCTTTATATACCCATCTGCTGACACATCCACTCCCAAATATCTGAACACATTCACCTCCTAAATATTCTCTCCCTCACATCTGATATCCAATCTTCCATTATCTAATTTTTTTGTTATCCTCATCACCTTACTATTTCCTATATTCACTTTTAATTTTCTTCTTTTACATACCCTACCAAACTCATCCACCAACCTCTGCAACTTCTCTTCAGAATCCCCCAAAAGCACAGTGTCATCAGCAAAGAGCAACTGTGACAACTCCCACTTTGTGTTAGATTCTTTATCTTTTAACCCCACACCTCTTGCCAACACACGAGCATTCACTTCTCTTACAACTCCATCTATAAATATATTGAACAACCACGGTGACATCACACATCCTGTCTAAGGCCTATGTACTTTTACTGGGAAATAATCTCCCTCTCGCCTACATACTCTAACCTGAGCCTCACTATCCTCATAAAAAACTTTTCACTGCTTTCAATAACATACCTCCTATTCCATACATTTGCAACATCTTCCACATTGCCCCCCTATCCACCCTATCATATGCCTTTTCCAAATCCATAAATGCCACAAACACCTCTTTACCCTTATCTAAATATTGTTCACTGCAAACACTTGGTCTACACACCCCCTACCCTTCCTAAAGCCTCCTTGTTCATCTGCTATCCTGCTCTATGTCTTACTCTTAATTCTTTCAATAATAACTCTATCATACACTTTACCAGGTATACTCAACAGAGTTATTCCCCTATAAATTTTACACTCTTTTGTCCCCTTTGTCTTTATACAAAGGAATTATGCATGCTCTCTCCCAATCTCTAGGTACCTTACCCTCTTCCATACATTTATTAAATAAAAACACTAACCACTCTAAAACTATATCCCCACCTGCTTTTAACATTTCTATCTTTATGCCATCAATCCCAGCTGTTTTACCCCCTTTCATTCTACCCACTGCCTCACTAACTTCCCCAACACTCACAACTGGTTCTTCCTCACTCCTATAAGATGTTATTCCTCCTTGCCCTATGCACGAAATCACAGCTTCCCTATCTTCATCAACATTTAACAATTCCTCAAAATATTCCCTTCATCTTCCCGATACCTCTAACTCTCCATTTAATAACTCTCCTCTCCTATTTTTAATCCTTAAACGGTCCAAACGTATATATACGTTCTTACTGCTACTGCTCCAAACGTATATTTACGTTTTATTTTTCCTGCCTCCAAATTTGGCACGATTTTCATGAGATGTCTGGTCAGCATAGAATGGGTCTTAACACTTGGTGTGCACTGTATTAAAAAAAATCTGGGACCACTTAGTATCTTGTGGGAGCACCAGTTCAAATGAGCGCCAGCTAGAGCAAACAGCGCTGCAAACACCTGGGATTCACTGATTTCATGTAGTATTAACTCTCCCATTTTAAGGGGAAAGTGATGTTGACCCAGAGTTTAGTGGCTCTGAGGTGGATGTGGCCAAAAGTGGTCGAGGAAATATAAAAAACCTCGATAATAACCCATGTGCAACATTTGTGCAACACCCTTTCAAAATGTCTTATAACCTATGTCCTGGAACATGTTCGACAGGCAGGCTGGCTGGCTGGCTGGGTGGCTGGCTGGCTGGGTGGCTGGGTGGCTGGGTGGCTGGCTGGCTGGCTGGTTGGCTGGCTGGCTGGCTGGCTGGCTGGCTGGCCGGCTGGCCGGCTGCTGGCTGGCTCTATCTCCGTCTGTCTGTCTGTATCTATGTCTATCTCTGTCTGTCTGTCTGTCTGTCTCTATTTCTGTCTATCTGTCTCTGTCTCTTTCTGACTCTGTCTATCTGTCTCACAGGTACACAAATACAATTATACATAGTGTAAATTACCTAGGATAACCCAAAAAATCCAGACAATGTGCTATACTCTGCTTGTAGATATAATGTGTAAACATGAGTGCCAAATACGTATTTACACTTGCTCAGGAACCAGACGACTGTGTCGTGAGTAATAACTGTGTGGCTCTCTCTGAGACTGGAGAGCTAGAAGCTAGACAGACAGATAGACAGAGAGCTTGACAGAGACAGACAGAGATCTTGACAGACAGACAGATATGTTTATGTGTAACAGTGAATACAGAGGCCCAGTGCTCATCAAATGTCACCACTTATATTATCACTGTCAGCAGTGGACTGACACTTGTCTAGCATTATGCTTCAAGGGAACTTATCATTCTTCTTCTTATTATTATTGTTATTATTCTTATTGTTATTCTTCTTCTTCTTCTTCTTCTTCTTCTTCTTCTTTCTTCTTCTTCTTCTTCTTATTATTATTATTATTATTATTATTATTATTATTATTATATACTCCCACGTATCCAAAACATTGCTGGGACCTATAAATACTGTGAATATATTCCTAGACAATAGTAAATGACCAAGGCAGGTGTAAATGTCCACCTGTCAGTGTGTTTGTGACAATTTGAGTACAATTTCAATACCTAATATTAGTGTTAGAACAAAGAACTACTATAAGTTGTAATTAACAGAACATAAAAATTATATAAAATAATATAAAAACGAAAAAAAAGATATATCGGCAACACTTCTGCAAGCGGCAGGACTCGATGTTGCCGTCAGGTGAGCATCCAGTGCCAACTTCTCCGACTCATATCTCGGTAAGTACTGACCCTAATTTTTTTTTTATCCTATAACACTTAAAAAAATGTGCTCTTTATTTCCATAATTTTTTTTTTTTTTTTTCAAATATTCGGGGCAGTAGCGGTAAAAACGTATATAGTATATACATTTGGACCGTTTAAGGGTTAACTGACAAATCCATTCTTTCCCTATGTTTCCTCAACTTATTAATCTCACTCCAAAACTTTTTCTTATTTTCAACAAAATTTGTTGATAACATCTCACCCAACCTCCCATTTGCTTTCTTTTTACATTGCTTCACCACTTTCTTAACCTCTCGTTTTCTCTCCATATACTCTTCCCTCCTTGCATCACTTCTACTTTGTAAAAACCTCTCATATGCTAACTTTTTCTCTCTTACTATTCTCTTTACATCATTATTCCACCAATCGCTCTTCTTCCCTCCCGCACCCACTTACCTATAACCACAAACTTCTGCTGAACACTCTAACACTATATTCTTAAACTTACCCCATACCTCTTCTACCCCACTGATTATACTCTCACTAGCCCATCTATCCTCCAACAGTTGTTTATATCTTACCCTAACCGCCTCCTCCTTTAGTTTATAAATCTTCACTTCTCTCTTACTTACTGCTTCTATTTTCCTTGTATCCCATCTACCTTTTACTCTCACTGTAGCTACAACTAAAAATTGATCTGATATATCTGTGTCACCTCTATAAACATGTACATCCTGAAGTCTACCCAACAGTCTTTTATCTACCAATACATAGTCCAACAAACTACTGTCATTTCGCCCTACATCATATCTTGTATACTTATTTATCCTCTTTTTCTTAAAATATGTGTCACCTATAACCAAACCCTTTTCTATACAAAGTTCAATCAAATGTTCCCCATTATCATTTACACCTGGCACCCCAAACTTACCTACCACACCCTCTCTAAACGCTTCTTCTACTTTAGCATTTAGGTCCCCTACCACGATTACTCTCTCACTTGGCTCAAAAGTTTCTACACACTCGCTTAACATCTCCCAAAATTCTCTCTCTCCTCTACACTCCTCTCTTCTCTAGGTGCATACACACTTATTATGACCCACTTTTCACATCCGACCCTTATTTTAATCCACATAATCCTTGAATTTATACATTTATGTTCCCTCTTCTCTCTCCATAACTGATCCTTCAACATTATTGCTACCCCTTCCTTAGCTCTAACTCTCTCAGATACTCCTGACTTAATCCCATTTATTTCTCCCCACTGAAACTCGCCTACCCCCTTCAGCTTTGTTTCGCTTAGGGCCAGGACATCCAACTTCTTTTCATTCATAACATTAGCAATCATCTCTTTCTTATCATCCGCACTACATCCACGCACATTCAAACATCCCAATTTTATTAAGTTTTTTTTTATCTTGTTTTAAGTAATTTATAGAAGAGAAGGGGTTACTAGCCCATTGCTCCCGGCATTTAGTTGCTTCTTACGACACGCATAGATTACGGATGAAGAATTCTGTTCCACTTTCCCATGGAGATAAGCAGAAATAAACAAGAACAAGAACTAGGAAGAAAAATAGAAGAAACACCCAGAGGGGTTAGTATATATATGCTTGTACATGCATATGTAGTGTTACCTATGTGTAAGTAGAAGTAGCAAGACATACCTGCAACCTTGCAACATGGAAAACAATTACAGGCTTATGTTTCACACTCATTTGGTAGGACGGTAGTACCTCCCTGGGTGGTTGCTGTTTACCAACCTACTAGTGACCACTAAGTGCAGGGAGGCAGAGGATAAGTTCATACCAAAGGGTAACAGAAAAAATAGTAAAACCAGAGTGAGCCCATGGTTTAACTGGAGGTGTAAAAAGGCCAAAGCCAAATGTGCTAGAGCATGGAAAAGATATAGAAGGCAAAGAACTCAAGAAAACAAGGAGTTGAGCAGAAGAACCAGAAACGAATATGCTGGGATAAGTAGATAGGCCCAGAGGCAATACGAGAACGACATAGCATCAAAAGCCAAATCTGAACCAAAGTTGTTATACAGTCATATTTGGAGAAAAACAACAGTCAAGGACCAGGTAATCAGGCTGAGGAAAGAAGGAGGGGAACTCACAAAGAATGACCAGGAAGTATGTGATGAACTAAACACAAGACTTAGAGAAGTATTCACAATAGATGCAGGAATGCTTTCAGTAAACCATAGAGGTAGGGTGCACCAGCAGGTGCTGGACACAATACACATAAAAAAGGTAGAGGTGAAGAAACTGCTAGGTAAACTAGATACCTCAAAGGCGGTGGGCCCAGATAACATATCTCCATGAATACTGAGAGAGGGAGCAGAGGAACTGTGTGAGCTGCTAGCAGTAATCTTCAGTAAATCTATCAAAACTGGGCAATTGCCTGAGGCGTGGAAGACAGCAAATGTAGTTCCAATATTTAAGAAAGGAGACAGACAGGCAGCGTTAAACTACAGACCAGTGTCACTGACTTGTATAGTATGCAAAGTCATGGAAAAGATCACCAGGAGAAGAGTGATGGAACACATTGAAAAGATTGGGCTCATACATGACAATCAGCACGGCTTCAGAGATGGGAAATCCTGTGTCACAAATTTACTTGAGTTCTACGATAAGGTAACAGAAGTAAGACAGGAGAGAGAGGGATGGGTAGACTGCATCTTTTTGGACTGCAAGAAGGCTTTTGACACAGTACCACACAAGAGACTGGTGCAAAAATTAGAGGAGCAGGCAGGAATAATAGGGAAAGTACTGCAATAGATCAGGGAATACCTGACAGGAAGAAAAAACGAGTGCTGGTCAGAGTGCGCGCATGTGTCGAGTGGGGTTCCACAAGGGTCAGTCCTAGGTCTGGTGCTGTTTCTTGTATTCGTGAATGACATGATGGAAGGAATAGATTCAGAAGTGTCGTTGTTCGCTGATGATGTGAAACTGATGATGAGAATACAAGCGGATGAGGATCAGTTAAGATTACAAGGAGATCTGGACAGACTACAAGTCTGGTCAAACAAATGTCTCTTGGAGTTTAACCCCAGTAAGTGTAAGGTCATGAAGATTGGGGAAGGACACAGAAGACCGCAGACGGCATACAGGTTAGGGAATCAAAGGGGGCAAACGTCACTTAAAGAAAAGGATCTTGGGGTAAGCATTATAACTAACATATCTCCTGAGGCACACGTTAATCAAATAACTGCTGCAGCATATGGGCGATTGGCAAACCTGAGATCAGCGTTTAGACATCTGAGTAAGAAGTCATTCACGACATTGTACACCGTGTACGTCAGGTATATACTAGAGTATGCAGCACCAGTATGGAACTTACACCTAGCCAAACACGTCACGAAATTGGAGAAAGTATTAAAAATTGCAACACGTTTAGTCCCGGAACTGAGATGTATGTCTTATGAGGAGAGGTTAAGGGAACTTAACCTGATGACACTAAAGGATACGAGGGACAGGGGGGACATGATAACAACGTATAAAATACTGAGAGGAATTGACAAGGTGGACAGGGCTCGAATGTTTCAGAGATGGGATACAGGAACAAGGGGCCACAATTGGAAGCTGAAAACCCAGATGAGTCATAGGGATGTTAGGAAGTATTTCTTTAGCCTTAGAGTTGTCAGGAAGTGGAATAATCTAGAGAGTGAAGTAGTGGAAGCAAGTTCCATACATAACTTTAAGAAGAGGTATGATAAAGCTCATGGAGCAGGGAGAGAGTGAATTAGTATCGACCAGTGAAGAGTCGGGGCCAGGAGCTATGAATCGACCCCTGCAACCACATATAGGTGAGTACACACACACACATACACACACACACATACACACACACACACACACACATATATATATATATATATATATATATATATATATATATATATATATATATATATATATATATAAAGTGTATTGCTTTATCAAGTGTAATAGGATTTGTTGTAATATAGTAACATTATTTTGCCTTGGTATGGGATGTATGATGAGTTTTATTACTATGTAAATTGTCCTTAGTGTTAATACTCTCTTATTTCCTGTGCTATTAATACTCTCTTATCTTCCTGTGCTATTAATACTCTCTTATCTTCCTGTGCTATTAATACTCTCTTATCTTCCTGTGCTATTCATTATCTGTTTTCTGTAAATCGTCTTTGTTATTAAAAACAACTCGCCAGGTGTAAGTGCTGAAATATGTATTAACAAGAGAACTTTTCCTCCGAATATTGTAATAACATGTAACTGTATTAGCTAGAGTTATCCTGATTTACTCTAGTTTACTGTACCCATAAAATATTAATACTTTTAACAATACTGTGTTATAACCCACTTTCACTGAATTTGTTGCAAATATTTTGTATTCTTGACTCACGAGATCGTAATAACACGATTGTAAACAAACCAGGGAACTGGGTGGAGTTTGAACCCATAATGAGTGAGTTCTAACCCCACCCACTCCCTGGTTTATTTTGTATTCTTATTTCTGTTATTCGGCTGCTACGTTCTGGTACCATCTTAACTGGAGAGTTGTGTCACCTTGCAGACAGCCACACCATAACATACTGACAGCTCACTCACCCTCTCTCTCCTGGGTTAAGCAAGTGACTGGCGACACGTCTTCACAATAGATAGCCAACGGTTGCGCCTGAGCTTTATTCATTTATTTGTCGGTTTTTGTTTGCTATTACATTAAGGGGCACGTTAAGTATTCCTGTCTTCTAGTAACATGTTCATTTTTCTCACTATAATCTACCTTGTCCATAATTACTATCTCATTTGTTTTGTCTGTTTCTTAAGGTGAAGTCCAGGATCTTTCCTTAATTCATGGTATAACTTAACAAATCTTTGATGACAATTGTTGTTGCAGAGGTGTGAGCTTTGCTCACACCTCTGCAACACAATTCTCACTGACATGTGCAATACGGAAGAGGAAGAGTAGCATTATTTAGGTAGTGGTTCCTGTATGTATCAGAGTGCATGCCAGTGATTGCCTGCCACTACCCATGTTGTGTGCGCTGGGTCGCATAAATGACACACTACAACGCAGAAAGCATGATCAATCATTTACTGCACTTGACGCCACTTCTACATCATCAATACCCACATCACCATGACCCTGACGCCACTTCTACATCATCAATACCCACATCATCATGATCCTACTCCTTCCCATCCTTGAAAAACTAATAAAAAATGGAGGAATGGATCGCCATAATTATATACGTTGAGGTCTTGTCATAAAGGAACTAATAAATACAAGGGAACTGGAGACAGAGAAGAGATATACAGCAAAGATTACAACAGGATATGCTGTCTAAACACAGAGAATGAAACACAAAAAATAAATAACTTAAAACCAATCGCACATGCAGAAAATATTCATATTACTGCAGTAACCAAGATCTGCTTTATTTCGAAGTGTTATATTAGTTTTAAGTAGTACAATAATGATATGCAATACCGATGAAAATTAAGACACATGTGCAACATCTGGGTATCTTTATTGTAAACGTTTCGCCATCCAGTGGCTTTATCAATACAGATTCTAGGACATAACTTGAAGACAGTAGAACTATATACAAAAGATGAGGTAATCAGCCCCTCAGTCTTGGAGTTGGAGTGAAGAACACCGTAGTCGTGGAGGTTCTGGAGCAGAGGCAAGAAGGCTGGCGCTTATATACTAACGTCAGGTGGAAATTGACGGGTAGCAGACGAGGACATAGTCACTGGTAGGCAGGATTCCCCAGTGGAAGTAGGTCATACCCAAAGGGATGGGTTAGTGGTAGTAGTAGTTGTAGTAGCCGTGAAGAAGGTCATGTAGATGTCCTCTGAACCAAGATTCCATGATGTTGCAGAATCTTCACGACTACGGTGCTCTCCACACCAACTCCAAGGCAGAGGGTCTGATTACCTCATCTTTTGTACATAGTTCTACTGTCTTCAAGTTATGTCCTAGAATTTGTATTGATAAAGCCACTGGATGGCGGAACGTCTACAATGAAGAAACCCAGATGTTGCACAATGTGTCTAAATTTTCTTCATAGTTTTAAGTAGTCATCACAGGAATGTATTCCTAAGAAGCCATCTAAGCATTGCTTTTCCTCTAAAAATTCCTTCCTTCAGAATAAAAATATATCCTTTTTGGTTAACGTAGTAGTTAAGTGTATACAATATTCTGCATTTCCAGTATCTACGTCTCACTTAATTCTAACCTAGTGTAGACAGCAGTGTCGTCTACCGTCGTTCAGCAGTGAAATAATAGATCACTGCTCTACATAAAATGAAAATTATTAATTGAAATTATAATAACTTCCTTTTTTTCCGCAAATCCATTTAAATAAGATCCATATCAATTGAATATGCTGTGAAGGACATTGTGATGCTGGAATATTTCCTCATTAATATTCGCTGTCGTCAATGAGCAGAATTCCACTTGAAAGAGACAAGATCAGTAATTGGTAGCTATTCAGACAACGTGTCGCTCACACAGCATCTCTCTCTAATAGCTGATATCTAGTGGTACCACAATTTATAGACAGGAATGAATATATGGTATACTAATCAGATTCAAAATATAAGCATGAAAATAAGAGCATATTTGCAACAATCTGAATGGTCAATGTTGTAGTGGCCAGGCTTAGGCTTGTTTACAAGTACTTCTGGCAGTGTGGCAGACACACATGATGATCGAACTAAATGGAAAGTAAGTTGTTACCTTTATCATGACTTTGGTGAACACTCTGTGCTTCCTGAGGGTCGTTGGTAAGTCAGGTAGAGAGGAGTATGGAAGTACAGCAGTAGTAGTAATTGGTAGTATTCTACGGTATACGTAGTTTTTAATACAGTGAAGCTGCTGTTATTACCTCATCCACAGTCTGACCTAACGAGGGAAGCTGCTGTTATTACCTCATCCAGACCTAACAGGGAGCTGCTGTTATTACCACATCCATAGTCTGTGACCTAACGAGGGAAGGTAACGAACACAAAAGAGGAAGAAGTTGAAGTATATGAAATTCCAGGCAGTTAATGAGATAATATTTACTTAGGGAACACGTAAGGTTGATGTCATCAGTGCGTGTGTCCGTCATAGAAATCCGCATAACCATACATTGAAGTGGTCCGAACTCAAACTAGCCATAAAAGAAGGGAAAATAGAAAGGAAATGTTCTAGAGCGGCTCTCACCATGACATCCTACAGTCATACAGCACCAAGACAGTCACCATGACATCCTACAGTCATACAGCACCAAGACAGTCACCATGACATCCTACAGTCATACAGCACCAAGACAGTCACCATGACATCCTACAGTCATACAGCACCAAGACAGTCACCATGACATCCTACAGTCATACAGCACCAAGACAGTCACCATGACATCCTACAGTCATACAGCACCAAGACAGTCACTATGACATCCTACAGTCATACAGCACCAAGACAGTCACCATAACATCCTACAGTCATACAGCACCAAGACAGTCACCATGACATCCTACAGTCATCAGCACCAAGACAGTCACCATAACATCCTACAGCCATACAGCACCAAGACAGTCACCATGACATCCTACAGTCATACAGCACCAAGGCAGCCACCATGACATCCTACAGTCTACAGCACCAAGGCAGCACCTGACATCCTACAGTCATACAGCACCAAGGCAGTCACCTCGACATCCTACAGTCATACAGCACCAAGACAGTCACCATGACATCCTACAGTCATACAGCACCAAGGCAGTCACCATGACATCCTACAGTCATACAGCACCAAGACAGTCACCATGACATCCTACAGTCATACAGCACCAAGACAGTCACCATGACATCCTACAGTCATACAGCACCAAGACAGTCACCATGACATCCTACAGTCTACAGCACCAAGACAGTCACCATAACATCCTACAGTCATACAGCACCAAGACAGTCACCATGACATCCTACAGTCATACAGCACCAAGACAGTCACCATGACATCCTACAGTCATACAGCACCAAGACAGTCACCATGACATCCTACAGTCATACAGCACCAAGACAGCCACCATGACATCCTACAGTCATACAGCAACCCAAAACAGTCACCATGACATCCTACAGTCATACAGCACCAAGACAGTCACCATGACATCCTACAGTCATACAGCACCAAGGCAGTCACCATGACATCCTACAGTCATACAGCACCAAGGCAGTCACCATGACATCCTACAGTCATACAGCACCAAGACAGTCACCATGACATCCTACAGTCATACAGCACCATGACAGTCACCATGACATCCTACAGTCATACAGCACCAAGACAGTCACCATGACATCCTACAGTCATACAGCACCAAGACAGTCACCATGACATCCTACAGTCATACAGCACCAAGACAGTCACCATGACATCCTACAGTCATACAGCACCAAGACAGTCACCATGACATCCTAAATTCATACAGCACCAAGACAGTCACCATGACATCCTACAGTCATACAGCACCAAGACAGTCACCATGACATCCTACAGTCACACAGCACCAAGGCAGTCACCATGACATCCTACAGTCATACAGCACCAAGACAGTCAATGACATCCTACAGTCATACAGCACCAAGACAGTCACCATGACATCCTACAGTCACAGCACCAAGGCAGTCACCATGACATCCTACAGTCATACAGCACCAAGACAGTCACCATGACATCCTACAGTCATACAGCACCAAGGCAGCCACCTGACATCCTACAGTCATACAGCACCAAGGCAGTCACCTGACATCCTACAGTCATACAGCACCAAGACAGTCACCATGACATCCACAGTCATACAGCACCAAGCAGTCACCATGACATCCTACAGTCATACAGCACCAAGACAGTCACCAGACATCCTACAGTCATACAGCACCAAGACAGTCACCATGACATCCTACAGTCATACAGCACCATGACAGTCACCATGACATCCTAAGTCATACAGCACCAAGACAGTCACCATAACATCCTACAGTCATACAGCACCAAGACAGTCACCATGACATCCTACAGTCATACAGCACCAAGACAGTCACCATAACATCCTACAGTCATACAGCACCAAGACAGTCACCATGACATCCTACAGTTCATACAGCACCAAGACAGTCACCATGACATCCTACAGTCATACAGCACCAAGACAGTCACCATGACATCCTACAGTCAACAGCACCAAGCAGTCACCATGACATCCTACAGTCATACAGCACCAAGACAGTCACCATAACATCCTACAGTCATACAGCACCAAGACAGTCACCATGACATCCTACGTCATACAGCACCAAGACACACCATGACATCCTCAATACAGCACCAAGGCAGCCACCATGACATCCTACAGTCATACAGCACCAAGAGCACCTGACATCCACAGTCATACAGCACCAAGACAGTCACCATGACATCCTACAGTCATACAGCACCAACAGTCACCATGACATCCTACAGTCATACAGCACCAAGACAGTCACCATGACATCCTACAGTCATACAGCACCAAGACAGTCACCATACATCCTACAGTCATACAGCACCAAGACAGTCACCATGACATCCTACAGTCATACAGCCCAAGACAGTCACCATGACATCCACATCATACAGCACCAAGACAGTCACCATAACATCCTACAGTCATACAGCACCAAGACAGTCACCATGACATCCTACAGTCATACAGCACCAAGACAGTCACCATACATCCTACAGTCATACAGCACCAAGACAGTCACCATAACATCCTACAGTCATACAGCACCAAGACAGTCACCATGACATCCTACAGTCTACAGCACCAAGACAGTCACCATACATCCTACAGTCATACAGCACCAAGACGTCACCATGACATCCTACAGTCATACAGCACCAAGGCAGCCACCATGACATCCTACAGTCATACAGCACCAAGGCATCACCTCGACATCCTCAGTCATACAGCACCAAGACAGTCACCATGACATCCTACAGTCATACAGCACCAAGGCAGTCACATGCATCCTACAGTCATACGCACCAAGACAGTCACCATGACATCCCACAGTCATACAGCACCAAGACAGTCACCATGACATCCTCAGTCATACAGCACCATGACAGTCACCGACGATCCTCCAGTCATACAGCACCAAGGCACCATGACATCCTACAGTCATCAGCACCAAGATAGTCACCATGACATCCTACAGTCATACAGCACCAAGACAGTCACCATGACATCCTACAGTCATACAGCACCAAGACATCCCCCTGACATCCTAAATCAATACAGCACCCGGGGCAGTCAATGACACCTACAGTCTCAGCACCAAACAGTCACCCAAAATCCCCGTCTCAGCCCCTTTTAAGCGTCCTTTGACTCCTCAAATACAGCACCAAAACCAATGCCCTCACGTCATAAACCAAAACAGTCCCATGAAACCTCAACAACGACCAAGACAGTCACCATGCTTCAGTCAAGGGGACCGCGTCCCAACACCACTCTCAGCACCAAGCAGCCCTGAATCCCATATAACACCGAGTAATAATCCTCTCATCGCACCCAAAACGCACCAGACATCTAAGTATAAAGGGGACAGCCTGAATTGTCTACGCCCCCGACAGTCCCCCAATTAAGCTACGACCAAAACAGTCCCAAAAGAAATTGCTACGACCAAAACAGTCCCCCGCAACAATGACCAAAACAGTAAAGTTAAAATCTACGACCAAAACAGTCCCCCGTTAAATCTCGACCGACAGTTAATGAACCCAGTCATAAAACCCAAAAAGACCAGACATTTCCCCGTATGAAAAACTCACCAGACATCCCAAGTATAAGCCCAAACAACCAGGGGAAAACCGACAGTAGATTTAAAAACCCCGACCCAAAATCTATGTTTTCAAAAAAACAGCTATTTTGCACGCCGCAGAGTGTGTTTTGCTTATTTTTACACCGACGTTATATGTTTTTCCCCGCATTTAGTGCTACGACCAGACAGTCTATGTTAAATGCTGACCAGACGTCTATGGAATGCAGACCGACGTCTATGTGAGGGAGACCAACATCTTTTAGTGCTCGACCAGACAGCATGATGGCCGACCAGACAGAAAGTAGTGCGCCCGACGTCTATGTTAAAATGACCAGACAAATGTAGTGCTGCCAGACAGTCTATTTTAGTGCTACGACCAGAATTTTATGTTTGTGCTCACCAGACTTTATGTTAAATGTACGACCAGACAGTCTATGTGTAGTGCCGACCAGAAGTGAATGTGTGTGCCCCCAGACGTCTATGGTTGCTACACCAGACTTTGTGAGTGCACGACCAGACGTAAATGGGAGTGCTCCGACCAGACGGGGAGGGAGTTTACACCAGACATCATTTTAGTGCTACGACCAGACAGTTTTTTACTGCACGACCAGACGTCTATGTGAGTACGACCAGA